>WNWU01000041.1:7961569-7992108 GCA_012654045.1 Ptyas mucosa | reverse complement strand
AACAGAACAGAACAGAACAGAACAGAACAGAACAGAACAGAACAGAATAGAATAGAATTCTTCATTGGCCAAGTGTGACACAAGGAATTTGTCTTTGGTGCATATGTACATAAAAAGACAAGATACATTTGTCAAGAATCATAAGGTACAACACTTAATGATAGTCATAGGGTACAAATAAGCAATCAAATCATACTAGGAAACAATCAATATCAATCGCAAGGATATAAGCAACAAGTTACAGTCATGCAGTCACAAAAAGGATCACATGACTCCAGGATACTGTAACCGTCATAAATATGAACAAGTTGCCAAGAATCTGAATTCTGATCATGTAACCATGGGGCTGCTGCAATGGTCATGTATAAGATTGTCAGTTTTTTTAGCGACACTCTAATTTCAAACCATCACTGAATGAACTGTTGTAGTGTTGTAAATTGAAGGCTACCTGTTTATAGAAAATCTTGTATAATTTCTCTACTACAATCAAATGTCCGTTTACATAATCAAATTAGTAACACAATATCAAACATCAAAGGACTTACATGTCAGAAGGCACTAATCGCCAGTCAGTTTAGTCCCTTGAAGCATGTGGGCAAATGTCAAATGCAGACTACATTCCTTCAGGTTCCTTTCCTTTCTAGGGAAACTATGAGTATGAAATAAATAAGTATTTCCTCTGGTGTAAGCAATAGTTCAGTCTGACATCTTAGTGACCCCCGACTTTCAAGGTATTGATCAGCTCACGCTGGTCCTTTCATGTTCAATCCTAGAAGAGATCTACAGCATTATTTCTTGATTGGTCTGATATGGAACAGCTTTCACATAATTGCATTTCCAAGAGCCAGTAACAATAAATGTATCGATAACAGAAATTAGATGTCCAGCCACTGCAGTAATAGATCTCCTATAGCTATGATTCCATAGGTGTAATAGATTCAAGTGGGATGCTTAAAAATGAATATACAAGCCTGCAAATGAGTCTTTCTGCAGCATCTTTTCATTCTGACAGCCATAACAACGTAACTGAAAGAGCTCCTTTAGTGCCATTTCTATCCATCCTTCAGCAGGTAAGTGGTAGCAGAGAAAAACAGGGAAACTTCTAGCAACAGCTCAAATGGCTTTATGAATAGTAGTGGCTGTGGATAAACAAATTGAAAGCACTGAAGATCATGAAAGAGCTCTTTGCAGATGGGTACAGCGAGCATAAAATCACCAAATGCTGTACTCACACTCAGAGACTTCTGAGAATGAATAGATATTTTCAGTCCCCTATGAATCATTTCCAGGCACAAAAATCTTAAACAAGCAAATAATAAAGATGATGTATTATATCAAATTAATATCAGTAACTACTACCTGATATTTACCTTCTTTTTTTTTCCTTTCCTCTCATTTTTCTACCCAGTCTGCTTAGTTAATAAAACTTACATTATGAGCAACTGCCAATTGTTGTATTCTATGCTGCACCAGTTAATATGACTTTATTGTGACTTATTGAAATTCAACGAATCCCAGAAGACTGTGCTGATGTTTTGGAAGCAATTAATTTTTGATTGATTTAATTCACTCTAGTACAGCGTGTAAACTGTTTGTGGATGTTTGAATAATTCTATTATATATATATAGGAAAACACTGCAGCCAAATGATCTGGAAATTAATTGCTGTTATTTTCAGTAAATGTAATTTATTGCAGCCCTATTGTGGTAACTTATGCAGTTATTTTATGAAATAAAACAATGAAGTAAATGAACTTTGTCTTTTTTTTAAAAAAAAACAGAATGGAAAGAAACAGAATGCTCCTTTTGTGTTTCAAATGATCAACTTCCCATTGTATAAATGCAATCCAACCGAGTGCCAAAAATAATGAAACAAACAAACAAAATAAAATCAAGGTGAAATGCTATCCGTTGTCAAGGATCTCTTAGAAAAGCTCAGAACATTAATACTACTTGTCTAAGTAGAAACCAAGATGAATATACATGCCTAGGTCAGTGGTGGGTTGCCCCTGGTTCAGACCGGTTCACAAGAACCGGTAGTAAAACCAGCGGAAGGCCCCGCCCACTGCCCCAGATGTCATCATCGGCGATCTGCACATGCGCAGAAGCAAGGCGAGCGAAGCGAGTGCGTGCGATCCCATTGCGAACCGGTAGTAAAGGTAAGTAGAACCCACCCCTGGACTAGGTATGAAACATACAGTGATTAATCAAGAAAGATATACACATTCAGTGAAATAGTTATTTTTTACTGTATCATTTCTCCATGATCTTCCTCTTATATTCAGACTATTCTGTAATGTGGGTTGGATTCAAAGCCTGTGACTGTTTGAAAGGCTGTATGAAAGGCTTGATATGAAAGGCATATCAAGCTGTATGGTTGAAGAGAAGACTCCTAGTCTATGTCAGGGGTGAAATCCACTTATCTTTGCGACCAGTTCGCATATGGGAGCGCACACGCGCACTCACTTCGCTCATGCGCAGAGCGTCAAAAACAGGATGTGATTATGTCTGGGCAGGTGGGCGGAGTCTCCAGCCGCCAGTGCTACCAGTTCACCCGAGCCAGATAGAACCGGCTGCATTTCACCACTGGTTTATGTCCAAACCCAACCCTAACACCGACTCTAGATGTTGGAATGAGTTTTGTTTCCTGATCTTGGTGACAACAACACAATTTCGCCAAAAGCCAACTGAAGTTAGATATGAAAAATTCAGTAGGAAGTGAAAAGAACGGGCTGATATAAACCAAGATCTCTTTCCTGCAATTTCACACATTCTTAGCATTTATTACACAAGCATCAAGTTGGAAAGGGAGGGAAAATAAACCTGATAACTTGATAACAAGCTAAATTCTGGATTAGAGAGAGGTGTGTATAAGCTGCTCCATCCTCATGTTCAAAGAACATTTTTACAAAATACGCACAATGTGCTAGAAAGCAAATATCTCTTATATCAAAGGTAGTGAAATTAAGCTAATGGAAATTGTAACACCATCTCTTTGGTAACAGTAAATTCTACTGAAACAAAAACAAGAGTTCCCCCAAAATGCTCTATAAGATACTATATATGCATAGGTTCCATGCTAATATATGCACATTCAAGTAAATGCTAGAATAGTAAGAGAGGAATATCTTTAACATTTGGTATGTTGCCAACAAGAATGTCAGGCCTGAGTAGTTATATTTCCTGACAATAATCAAAGCAGTTAGATTTCCTGACATAGTCCTGACATATACAATCATGGCCGTAAATGTTGGCACCCCTGAAATTTCTCCAGAAAATGAAGTATTCCTCACAGAAAAGTATTGCAGTAACACATGTTTTGCTATACACATGTTTATTCCCTTTGTGTGTATTGGAACAAAACCAAAAAAGGGAGGGGAAAAAGCAAATTGGACATAATGTCACACAAAACTCCAAAAATGGGCTGGACAAAATCATTGGCACCCTTTACTTAATATTTGGTTGCACATCCTTTGGAATAAATAACTGAAATCAGTTGCTTCCGATAACCATCAATAAGCTTCTTACACCTCTCACCCGGAATTTTAGACCACTCTTCATTTGCAAACTGCTCCAGGTCTCTCTTATTGGAAGGGCGCCTCTTCCCAACAGCAATTTTAAGATCTCTCCACAGGTGTTCAATGGGATTGAGATCTGGACTCATTGCTGGCCACTTCAGAACTCTCCAGCGCTTTGTTGTCATCCATTTCTGGGTGCTTTTTGATGTATGTTTGGGGTCATTGTCCTGCTGGAAGACCCAAGATCTCCGATGCAAACCCAGCTTTCTGACACTGGGCTCTACAGTGCGACCCAAAATCCATTGGTAATCCTCAGATTTCATGATGCCTTGCACACATTCAAGGCACCCAGTGCCAGAGGCAGCAAAACAACCCCAAAATATCAGTGAACCTCCACCATATTTCACTGTAGGTACTGTGTTCTTTTCTTTGTAGGCCTCATTCTGTTTGCGGTAAACAGTAGAATGATGTGCTTTACCAAAAGGCTCTATCTTAGTCTCATCTGTCCACAAGAGGTTTGCCCAGAAGGATTTTGGCTTACTCAAGTACATGTTGGCAAACTGTAGTCTTGCTTTTTTATGTCTCTGTGTCAGCAGTGGGGTCCTCCTGGGTCTCCTGCCATAGCGTTTCATTTCATTTAAATGTCGACGGATAGTTCGCACTGACACTGATGCTCCCTGAGCCTGCAGGACAGCTTGAATTGCTTTGGAACTTGTTTGGGGCTGCTTATCCACCATCCGGACTATCCTGCGTTGGCACTTTTCATCAATTTTTCTCTTCCGTCCACGCCCAGGGAGATTAGCTACAGTGCCATGGGTTGCAAACTTCTTGATAATATTGCGCACTGTGGACAAAGGCAAATCCAGATCTCTGGAGATGGACTTGTAACCTTGAGATTGGTGATATTTTTCTACAATTTTGGTTCTCAAGTCCTCAGACAGTTCTCTTCTCCTCTTTCTGTTGTCCATGCTTAGTGTGGCACACACAGACACACAGTGCAAAGACTAAGTGAACTTCTCTACTTTTTATCTGCTTTCAGGTGTGAATTTTATATTGCCCACACCTGTTACTTGCCCCAGGTGAGTTTAAAGGAGCATCACATGCTTGAAACAATCTTATTTATCCACAATTTTGAAAGGGTGCCAATTATTTTGTCCAGCCCATTTTTGGAGTTTTGTGTGACATTATGTCCAATTTGCTTTTTTTCCTCCCTTTTTTGGTTTTGTTCCAATAAAGGGAATAAACATGTGTATAGCAAAACATGTGTTACTGCAATACTTTTCTGTGAGGAATACTTCATTTTCTGGAAAAATTTCAGGAGTGCCAACATTTACGGCCATGACTGTAGATAGGCCCACAATGTCCTACATATAATTCCTATTTCACAGGAAATACATCATGAGGAAAATATACTGTATTTTTCGGAGTATAAGTCGCACAGAAGTATAAGACGCACCTACCTTTTTTGGTGAGGAAAAGAAGAAAAAAAAATCTCCCTCTGAGCAATTTTGCCTTGTTGCAGCAAACAGCAAACAGCCTGCTTTACTTTCATTTTCGCATAGCTTGATTAGCACAAGGGGGAAAAAAATCTGCTCCAGCAACTTACCTCTTTGCAGCAAACAGCAGACCCCTGCCCAAAACAGCTGAGAGCAAATCAGCTGAGAGTTGGGAGGCCGATCTAATCAACTTGTGCTAATTAGGCTGTGCTGAAGCAGAAAGGAGCTGTTTTTTCTTGCTGTGTGCTTGCAAGGAGGTAACTGCTGCGAGGCAGAGGCCAAAGGGTGGGGGCCAGTGGGTGGGCAGGGCTACATTTGGTGTATAAGATGCACCTAAATTTTCACCTCCTTTTAGGGGTGGGGAAGGTGAGTCTTATACTCTGAAAAATATGATAACTATCAGCCGGATATTCCACCCAACAAGGCCACAACTTGCCTCCAGATAGTCTACTTGCCTCCAGCTAAATTCACTGAAATGGAGGTCATTTTAATATCCTCACAATGCAATGAACCTAGTGTATGGAAAGAAAAGGGAAATTTAAAAAAAATGACCACATTAACAAATCCAGTCAACATGATCTAATAACTGCATTGGTGGCATGCTGCTGCCAGGTAGAATCCCAATAAATCATAGCCAAATCCCACCCTCTCCATCTTGGTTACTCAGAGAAACCTGGTGCAGCCCTGAATCTAGGATTCATCCACATTTACTCATGGAAGTTTTTACATAAAATGCTTCTTTCACCTCAGCAAACATTCCATCATTATTGGACGTGTTTGTTACAGTTTCCAGCTAATGTTATTCAAAGGTTATTGATTTTAAAGAGAAAAAATGTGACTTTAATCAATATATATTTATACTACTGTCAAAAAGAGGACTGAACATGGCAAAAAGCCATTGCTCTTAGCAGAGGGGAAGCAATTGTAGAGAAGAGGCAGAGTACCAAATACAGCAGATTGAAGACAAAAACATTTCCTCCTGAACAATAAAACATGTCAATCCATTCAAGATACATATATTATTTTGCTACTGTTTTTCTGCACACACCTTCCTCACTAGATGTATGGATTATTCTTCCATATACCACAGCCAGCCCTGGAATTGACTTGTGCTGGCCAGGGATTAGGATATTTTTTAGCCGCCTGTAAAACATCCAAAACAGGTTCTTCTTCTTTTGTGGCTAGATCAAACTTTAAAACTGCCAGAATGAGGCCACCTTCTTGGCTTTGTCATTGGCCAAAAATAAGTCATTATCAGTACATGTTTCTGGTAGAAGCCAACATACTAGCAGATGGGCCAGGCTCTGTGTCTCCACATTCACACAGCATGTTGTTATATGCTAAGATTTTCCACTTGAGCACATTGGTTTTACATTTAGGCACTCCAACTCTCAACCCATTCAGGGTCCTCCAAGTAGTATAAGGGAGGTCAGATCCTTCAGCTGTATCCTCTTTTAATGTTACTCCTTGCTCAATAGTCTCCTTCCTCCATCTTTTAATTAGATTTTGTTCTGGTGTACCCTCAAGAATGCTTGTTCTTGCCATAAAGCTGTTCCTAGATCTGAGTCAGTGGGGCTTGGGGCATATGTCCATTCAAAGGATGTCAGTCATTCTCTTGCTTAGTTCTCTTGGCGTCTGATGCTACTTCTCTCCTGATCTTAGGTGGAGCAATACCAACGAGAGGATATATTTTCTCAATTGGTGTAAGTTTGAGACAATCTGTCATTAGATATACTGCTTCATTGATGGCGATATCAACTTGTTTCGCATGTGCAGATGTGCCTCACCTGAAGCACATGCTCTGTTGCAGAGATGCTCAAAGCCAAGCTGATATGCGCAATGTAGATGGTTGAGCTCCCCATGTGTAGTTCATCAATTTCCTGATGACAGTGTTCTTTGAGCTGACTTTAGCCTTTAGTGTTCAGGCAATGCTGTTTAAAAGAGAGCTGGATGAGATAAAGAAGCAGAATAACCAATCTAAAGCTTAAACCTATAATCTTTTCTGTCCCTTTTCTCCCCCTGCAAATTATCACCAGATAAATACTTGATAGCTTTCATATATTGTATTTCAAAATTTGAGCTTTGACACTTGGTATTTATACTTGATAGCAGCATGCAATTGACAATAAATGTACACTGAAAATGATATGTACAGTATGATTAGCGGCAATTTACACATGTTGCAAATACAACTGGGCAAACTTATTTATAACTCTACAGATTGTATTGCCTTCCTCCCTTGCTCAGCAAAACTAAAATATCTGATGAATAGATAATATTCCAAGATGTACTGTGATCAACAATTAAATCAAGGAGTAGTTTTTCCAGCCAAATGTTGCCATATTACAAATGGGGCATTATATCTTTCTTTTTTCCTCCTTTCTTGTTCCATCCAGAATTCATTGACAGCATCAACTGCTTTCATGACAAAGCAACATTATATTCAGTGGCTGCATTTTCTTCACACCTAATTCACAGGTGAAGAAAAACAAACAAATCCACAGAAGCGATTTATGAAATTGATTAAAATGATTGGGCACATATTCTTAAACATCGTACTTCCATCCTGATGGGTGAACTAATTTGTTATCAAAATAGTGTGTTTGCTTAGCACCCTTTGACTTCACAGCACATCATTTTCATGGTCTCAGTTTCAGTCATTACATAAACATTGCCTTCTCAAATTAAAAAACAAACATATAGACTAGAATTAGATAAATATTTGCAGAGATGACGTGCCTTAGTTGGGTTTCATCCTTTTCCAAACAAGTTGGCTCACTCATCTTGAAAGGTAGCACTTAAGGGTAACACCAGTTCATAAAAATTAAATTCTGACTAGAAAAATGGAAAAACCATTATAAGATGGAATATGTTCAGACTGGTTCACTCCAAACTTTACTCATGGGTCCCTATATGGAAGGATCACACTGAGATTTTAAGAAACCATCTTGCATGTATTAATTAGTGTTGCGAGGATGAAAAGGAATATGTGAACCCATCATTAAAAAATCAAATATTATCACTACTTGTTCTACTGTAATTGTAAAATGAATATATGTTATATACATATACGCATACATTACGCCAGAAGTTTAAGGCAGCATATATAGAGAGCATTTCCTCCTCTGATTTATCCCTTCCTGGGGGTTTGAAGTAAAATGGTCTTTAAGATACTACATTCTAACCATAGTTTCACCAAGGTTAGAATTATGACACTCTAGGTCTAAAAATAAAAAACTTGCTGTTTAGGGTTGTACAAACCTTCCATTAATATCTTGCTCACTTCCAATATGGGCTGCCTTATTAGTTTTGTTTTGACTTCAATACCCTTCAATTGAAGAAATTGACTTCAATTTCTCCCAGCACTCCAAGAATCCTCACAGTTCCTCAACCTTAGCAATTTTACGGCTTCTGGACTTCAACTCCTTGAAATCCCTAGCCAGCATGAGAAATTCTAGTGCTTGCAGGATCAGGAAGATATCCAGGTTGCCTCTGGTCAGAAGCTTCTTCTAGCTTTTGCAAGTAGCAGTGGAAATGAGAGAGAAGGTGACAAACAACAACCAAGATAACATTTATTTGGGTTCTTCATTGAGGCAAACCAGCCAGGAGGTAGGGAAGTCTAATAAAATGTAGTTTTAAGATATCTGACAATGTAGTTTAAGACATCTGAGGAAGGCTAAGGGGAATTTTCAAATTTCTTATTGTTACGGTTCACAGCAAATTGTGTATTGTTTCATACAGGTCTTTGTTGTTGCAAGAACATGCCTTACCAGAAAAACAACCCCTGACATTCTGACAAATGATCATTATGAACCCTGTGATTGACAAGAACAGGGAGAAAAATGATAAAATCCCTGGAAAGTAAAATCAATTCGTTCACAAGGAATATTTCTTTCCAGAGCAAAGTGTCAACTCTCCAGAGTAAGTTTGAGGAAGAAAATAAAGCTGGGACTACTTTGTGCTCTGTCTTTGGTGAACCCAAGATCAGTGCAGCTAGTTGTATATGGATCTGCTGATGTCTCAGTTCCTTGGTACTTTTATCTAGTTCAATGAGAAATAAAGCTGTTTATTTGCAAATGTGTGTCTGAATTGCAGGTTTTCAGTGTCTATTTTCTTCAATTACAATGAAGTTCCAATGGAGACCATTATTTTCCACAAATTAAGCTGACTCTTCTCACCTGGGTAAATAATTCTATTGTTTCTTGTGCTGATGCTTTTAGCTTTTTTGTTTCTATATAACTGTTTCCCATTCTTGTAATTAGATGCTAGCTCTTGAGCACCTGTTCTGTTCCTGGCCTAACTCAGCCTTACATAGGTTGTTGAATTTAATGGGCTCCCCTCCTCAAGAAGACTTTGCTAGATGCAGACCACCAGAGGAATAAAACCAGCACATTCAAGAGCATAATTACATTTTCAGTAGAGACATGTTTGGCATCAAACTGAATACCCAAGCTGTGAGTGCAAAGTGGATTAGAATTCCAATAGGCTTTCTTCCTTTTTTCTGAAATCTGCCAGAATTGTTATGACTTTACAGAAAATGAGTTCTCTGCAATCCATGACATTCAACTTAGTTAATAGAAGAATGAGTGGAAATAATCATAACTACAATTGAGATATTAACCTGGAATCTACCCTCCAGATGTGAAGTCAATTACATGCTGAATTGTTTTTTGGTTACTGCATAAACTGCCTCAGTCATTAGTTTTTACACATTTCTTTATCATCAGTAGGTAATGCATGATTTGTTTTGTTCTTATTGGGACTCATCAAGTGCATAATCATTATAGTTAATATTGTATGAAAGTAAGTTTGGCCTACTAGTTTTGGCACCAGGCTAGAAACCAAGGGACTATGAGTTTTAGTTCTACCTTAGCATGATAGCTGGCTGGGTGACTTTGGGCCAGTCCCTTTTTCTCAACCAGCAACATTAGGTTCAGGTAAAAAAAACTAGCTGGTCAATTCCTGTCACAACCAACAACACTAGGTTGAGCACCCACACAAAAATTGCTAGGAAGGAAAATGCTAGGAAGAAAAAAGTTCTATTCAAACCTCTACACTGGGTATTGAACTCATAAGCCATTGTGCTTTATAGAGCGCACCTAGATTTATGAGCTGTCATGGCCTTGGTAGTCAAGGTAATCCAGAAGAGAGATATATGGATGAGATTTTACTTACCCATGGTAATCACTTCTTGATTTATCAAAATCCACAAGCAAAGAGGAACAAGTCTGCCAAATTCTTTGTTGCAATTAGCAAAGCACCTGGCAACTCTGGTCTTCAGGTACCAAGGTTTTACTGCATCAACCTTGAGTGGGCAGAACTGATCACAACAGCCAAGAAAAAGATCCTCCTAATTGCATGAGTAATCTCTTTAGTACCAACATATCCAAGTCAGCCCAACAACCATTTGCTTCATTTCAAAACCAAATTAACTTTTGAAAAGTGCATGGCCATATGAATTTTTAAGGGGGATGCACTAGAAATTCTATGCTTAGCATTCATTCAGCCGTGCAAGCATTGCCAAATGATTTGTTGGCAGATTATCTCAAGAGCTACATTTGCCAAGGGCAAAAGTTAATAAATGTAAATACCTTCATGAATTAGCCATGTAAAAAGAGAGCCACTTCTAAAGAATAGGCATCATTTGAACCAATTTCCTTCATTGTTACTGGTTTTAAAGCAAGCTTCTTAATATGCTATTAAAATAGCATTTCATTAATGGATCAATTTGGTTCATTATTGCTGCATTCCCCTGATATTCCATGGCTTTTTATTTGAAAACTAAAATGAAATAGTAAAACTGATTGCCATTAAGTAAATGAACAGTGGGAGAAGATGCAATTTGGTATCAGCAACTGCCTCCCGTCTGAACTTCACCAAACGTATTTCTGCTATTATTCATCTTTAATTAGCTTTATTAAAATATATTTTGTAAAAAAATATATAAAACCTATTTATGATAGGTAGGTAGGTGATAGATAGATAGATAGATAGATAGATAGATAGATAGATAGATAGATTTGTGCATACAGAAAAAAGACTGCTATTTCATTTAATTGACAATATATTCAAAAATGCTTGCTGGTTATGTAAGCCTTTATCTTTTACTTGTTCTGCAATTTCAAGAGCACATACAACCAATCTATAGCCTTCCTGCCATTTGAATATTTGTGCCTAATCCATATTAGTCTGTGTTTATGTCCCACTGACACTTCAATAAGAATCTCATTTTAATAACATTAAATGCCTTGCTTAGATCACACCACAAAGCATAATTGTAAAATACTTTAGAATTCCTACCCTGTACAAAGAAGGTTACTCACTTGAATGTTGAGTTGCAGGATTTATGTTTTTAATACAGAGTTACTAAAATATTGCAATTTCAAACACAGATTATTTTATCAAAGAGAACTAATCCGAAATACTTTTATTCTGATCCTTACGAATCTCAATCCCATGCACCCTTAAATGTATCGCATAGACAGATTCTTGAGAATGATGGATATTAAAATCAAATACATTTGGAGAGATCCTCTCCTTTGGGGAGGCTGTTTAAAGGACAGTCGTAAATTTAGCAGGCAGCAGCAGCAATATATTCTATAGTAGGAAACAGAAGCCAATATTTCTACCAACCTTTGATTGAACACATCCTGTGCATGCCAATCTTTCACAGGAACATGGAAACATTTTTCAGGAATGAAAAGGCCTTCAGTTCATCAAAAGCGCTTCATTTTAATGTAACAGTTATGAACTCAGAACATTGGAATTAAATTTATAAATAACAATACAAAACGTGGTTTTTACGATCCAGTACTCCTGTGTTACCAGCAAAGAGAGGCAGAGAGGAAACTAGGTTTACTGTGTCCTTCCTTGCCTAGAAGTCCTCCCATCTCTTAAAGTTACAGCTATGAACTAAGGATGCTGTGGAATAGCAGAGTAGTTTGTGCAAGAGATTGTAGAGCAAGGGTGCCAAACTCAATTTCATTGAGGGCCGCATCAGGGTTGTGTTTGACCTCGAGGAGCTGGGTGGGTGTGGCCATGGTTGGCATGGCCAGCTCGACATCACTCGTATTGGGGGCATCTGTGGTAGCCTGAGCGCTCTGCCAGCAAAAACTGGGTTTTCGCTGGTAGAAACACTACAAGCCAATCTTTCGCTGTTTCCAGGGCAGCACCATGGGCCAGATCTAAGCACTCCAGATCTAAGACCGCGGGCCTTGAGTTTGACACCCCTGTTGTAGAGCATTTATGGCTCTGAGCAGGAATATGGCATGGGAAGATCAGCTATTCCTATTGCTTCTGAAAATGTCACTCACTTGTTACTCAAGAAAACAAATTGAATGTGTCTTCAAAGGTTTCTTGGAGCTTGAACATGATAAAGATTAATGATATTTATCCCAAGTGGTTTAATGATACATAATTGTCCGTGACTTTAACAAAACATGCTTTACCTAAGCTTTGCTACTGAACTGTAATATCTGAAATTGAAGGAAACATATTAGCTGCATGTTTTATGGAAACACTTAAATTTGTGCTTTATTCACTGATGCAAGATAATCATAACATTAAATGTTATGTTACTAATGCTTTCCATGATAGAGTTATAGATATCAGTATATCAGTCTTTCAAGATTTATTTTTTTAATATTTTAATGTGGCTTTTTTTCTCATTTTCCAAATAATTTTCCTTATTCCCCTTAAATTTTATGTTTTAACATGGTTTCATATGAATTGTGTTTTTTTTAAATAGAATAGAATATTATAGCAAATAACACTTGATGTTACATTTCAAATATTTATAAAATATATTAATATCCGCATTTGCAATATTTAAGTATTGTATAAAAATGAGGTAAAATCCCTGGCAATCAATTATGATTTTTTAAGAAAAAAAATCCCCATATGCTTGCTTTAGGCAGTACAGTTTTAGCAGTACAGTTAAATTACTATTTTAATTCCTGAATAATATCTGGTTATCCCTTCCCACTAACAAAACAGTTTTCATCCAACAGATAAAAGTATATTTCCCCCATGTTTTTATAATCATCTCAAATCAATTCATCAGTCCTCACAGACTCTTCAACAAAATCCTCTTCATTGAAGGTTATGGACCATATTTTACTCCATTGGTCTGGTGTGAGTAGATTTTTTTGAACTTCGCAGTCTAAACAGAGAAAAAGAATGACTGGCTCAAACTCACCCAGCTGGCTTCGATGCCTAATTGAGGAGCAGGACTTGACTCTCTTCATTCCTAGTCCAGCGCATTACCCACTACACTACACTGGCTCACATTAAAATTCTCCATGTATATCATTAAAAGCAGTGGTGGATTTCAAATTTTTTTACTACCGGTTCTGTGGGTGTGGCTTGGTGGGCTTGGCATGGCTTGGTGGGTTTGGTTTGGTGGGCATGGCAGGGGAAGGATACTGTAAAATCTCCATTCCCACTTCGCTCCAGGGGAAGGATACTGTAAAATCTCCATTCCCTCCCCAATCCAGGGGAAGGTTACTGCAAAATCCCCATTTCTTCCTGATCAGCTGGAACTTAGGAGGCAGAGAATAGATGGGGGCGGGGCCAGTCAGAATTTTTACTACCAGTTCTCTGAACTACTCAAAATTTCCGCTACCAGTTCTCCAGAACTAGTCAGAACCTGCTGAAACCCACCTCTGATTAAAAGGCCTTCCAAACAACCAGACCCCTTTGAAGCAGTAACCTCCAGCATAAAATATATTTAGAAAACAACTCCATTCACAAATTGCTGGCACCTGGCAAAGTTGTCAATTTAAAATGTTTCAGGCTCAAAACCTAATCACCAACTACAGGTAGTCCTCAATTTACTAATGCAATTGACCCTTGAATTATGGTTGTTAAGTCATGGTAGCTGTTTAGAGGATCGCCATGTGACCATGATTATTTTTAACAACCTTTTTGCAGTTGTAAGCAAACACCATATTCATTAAGTTAATACCATGGTCATAAAATAAACCCGTTTTCCCCAATGGACTTTTTGTTCTTGTTGTTGGAAATCAGGAATAAAAATGCCAAAAGTTGCAGTGATATGAGTGCAGGATGCAGAAACAGCTATAATTGTGAGTTAGCTGCTAAGCACCCAAAATGCAATTCAATGAATTCAGAGGAGAGTCATCTGCACTTCAAAATCAGGTTGTGCGTAGTTCTGGGGAGGTCCATGGTAACTTTGAACGGTTGCTAAATGATAATATTGAAACAGACATACAGGGAGCCCCATGTCTGTTTCAATATTTCAATCAGATAATCATCAGAAATATTGCATCTTTATACATCTTTGTATAATAATTATCCATTTAAATACAAATCCCTATATCAAATACATACTTAACATTATTTTAATTGTTCTTTGGAATATCTTGATACAATATGCATTCTAACAAAATGGATTAGGTTTGTCTCTGTGAAAAATATTGTCGTGAGAGTTGCCGTAAGGCAAAGTGCCCCAACTGTGACATGAATTAATCTGGCCATCCACCCTTTATCACAGCACAGAAACACCTATAAAGAAAAGAAACTGAAATTACTATGACAAAGAAAGCAAACCTAATTTATCATCAGGTTAATGCTTTTGATTCAAAGTTAAAGGAAAGATGATATCACCTACAGACTATAACCTGTTTCTTAATCATTTTCTTGCAAAATTGCCTACCCTATGTAGCAATAGCAATAGCATTTAAACTTATATATTGCTTTACAGTGCTTTACCTCTCTAAGTGAGTTATACAGAGTCAGCATATTGCCTCAACAATTTGGATCCTCATTTTACCCACCTCAGAAGGATGGAAGGCTGAGTCAACCTTGAGCCAAATTGCAGACAGCCAGCAGTCAGCAGAAATAGCCTGCAGTACTGCACTCTAACCACTGCGCCACCGTGGCTCATATAGTTCAGATATCAGATACTTAAAAGTAATGTCTGATCCAAAGCCATTCACAACTTTAGCAGAATGGAAGCTGCTAGAGACACTGCAACATGATAATCAGATACAGAGCTTTATTCAAACCTTTAAAATCATTCTAATAAAAGTAATTGATCTCCTATTGACATTATTTCTGAACCATTTATGGAATAAAAACCATGAACCATGTGCCACCTATTTCATAGGTAGATGCAGACACACTAAGTACATGGAGACAGACACCATATTCATTCAAATGTACTTGCAAGTATGATCTGTATATAGGGAACAGCAATATGTCATTTCTTCACTTTGTTTATTACGACTGATGCAATTTATTTAGCAATACTTTTTTCTCTAGGCTCAGAAACCCAGAAAAGGGTCTTTTAAGTTAACAAATTCAGAAGATGCAGCTATTTTGACCTAGTGGGTTAAAGGGGAACTTCACAAAGTGACTCTCTTCCTCTCTTCCAAATGGTAGAAGGAAGTGCTGGTTTAGTCACCTGCTTTGCCCAAATGAAACAAAGTTGGAAGAAAAAAATATCACCCACCTCTGAAACCTTGGTGCTCATCCCACTGATGAGATAAACAACAACCAGGAATCGTGAAATAAGAAGGCCCTTCAAAGGTCTGTAAGGGCTGCATCCGAAGTATTTATAGATGTAGTGGAGGCTGTGTAAAATTCGAATCCCCATATTGAAGCAGTTAGCAAGGACAAATCCTATGCTCCCTAGCCATGAGGTCAAGAAATAGGACATGCACAAAAATGCAAAGGACAAAGCCAGCATAACAAAGTTGTACCTAAAAACAAAAATGAAAGGAGTCAAAACATTTTACACCATTTCAGCATCTTAGCAATTTAAGGTCTTAGAGATGGCATTATCAAACCTCTAATTCGTTCCATAGGCAGATCTCATTGGCTAGGAACCTAAACAACCAGCAGGTCACTGCTGAAACATCTACAGATATATGGAGTAGGTGAGTTCCAGTTCTCTTCCTTGAGACCAACTCAGGAAGTAAATTAAACCATGAAATTTTATTCACGTGTTGAATTTGTGTTTGGCTCGTTTTCTGTGTCTGACTTTTGTAAATTGACATTCCTTTAGTTCAATCCTATTCCAGACAATTTATTAAACTAATCTATGAGCAGCAATATTCCAGATATGGCCAGAAGAGGAAATTGTTTTATCATTTTCTCCCATCTATCACCCCACCTTCCAAAAACTTAAAAGAAGAAAAACACATTTCCTATTGACTATTGTGGAAAAAAATACATTTAAAATGATTATTTCATAATGAAAGAGACACAGATTAGATCCACATTATAAATGGGTGTGAGATACAGTATATGCACTGCTTTAAACATTGAGAAAATGTTTTATTATAAATACAAACCTCACTGAGGCTCAATACTGAGTCCTGGTGGCGCAGTGGACTAATTCACTGTTATTAAGATCAGCTTCTTGCAATTACTGCAAGTTCAAATCCCACCAGGCTCAAGGTTGACGCAGCCTTCCATCCTTTCTAAGGTAGGTAAAGTGAGGACCCAGATTGTGGGGGCAATAAGCTGAGTTTGTATAAATATACAAAAGTATGAAGGCTATTGCTTAACACCTTGTAAGCCGCCCTGAGTCTCCGGAGAAAGGCGGCATATAAATCATTTTTTTAAAAAAAAAAAAACTAAATTATGAGCTTTTGTATCTTTTTTTATTCTCTCTTTTCTATCTTTTGTTGTAGCCTCAAAAAGACTAAAAGCTTTCAGGCCTGTATTCAATATAAGCACAGTTTACCATTACACCCAAAGTATAGCAAACTTGAGGTATAGAGCTATGGCAGAGAATTACCAACCACAGCTGCTGATCCTGACTTACTCCCTTAACTATTAGTACAAAGATTAACATTAGTTTTGGACTTAGCTATAATGATAAAAGTATGTAAGTTAAACAAGAGGTTAAAAATGTCTGATCTCTTGACATACCTCCAGAGAGAAAATTTGTGCATGTCATACTACAGAGTAGTTTAGCATTATGTCCAAACCAGGTGATATAAAATGAGATGATATAAGGATGATATAAATAACAGCACACAAGCAACCATCATAAGTTTGATTAAACTTTTTTTAATTAAAAAGGCTCTACTGAAAAGCTGAAGAAGTCTAAAAACTGAAGTGAAAAATAGATAGTCTAAAGGCAGCCACAAATATGGCATTGAATGGTAATTGTATTGACTGTCTGTCAATATTAATATTTCTGTTATGTGGATATGAGCTTATAAACAATGACATCTATTTATGTCAATTTAAAATGAAATATTTAATAACAGTACCTTTCTTTCTGTCCACACCTTTATCTACAGAGAACTGTTTTGCATGCCATTGATCAAACTGAACCTAAACAGTATCTTAAATATCCTTTTAATATTTCAATGTCTCTGCTTTCCTCACACTCATAGGCTGTCTAAGGAAATTCTTTAATGCACAGACTCCCATGCATGGGAAGTGGGAATTAATAACAAATTCATTAAAACAAGGATTAATTCAATATTATTCTGATCTTGAACCAGAATGCTGTAATGAACATCTTCAAGGTTTTTGCCTTTCACACTAGAGGATAGCTTTACTGGGAATGTACAATTAATCACATCTTACAACTCTCTGAAATGTATTTTACTTGATCAAAAGTCAATTTAAAACAAAATTATGGAAGCTGCACAGTGACAGGAATTTGCAGAGAAGCCTATATCAGTTTAAATATGTAATTCAAAATGTTAAAACGTTTAATTAATCATTTGTTTTCGGTGGGATACGTTCTTTATAAAGTTAAATTTGACTGAAATATACAAGAGACATATCCTTAGTCGATAAAGTTAGCATATGTAGCATCAGAATTTTTTCAGCAGAAGAAAAACAGAAAAGGTTCACTGAACAAGTGTTATTTACTTATAAAGTTTAGAAGCAAAGTTTTATTTGTTTATGTACAAGACCTCCACAACATATGGTGCTGTCAGAACAAAGTTAGCAGTAGGCTGGCAGCTATTATTATGCCAGTCGCAGTACTGAAATTAGTTCACAGCCATAACAGAAAGACCTAAGGCAGACCTTTATGATGAAGCTTATTCTCGCAAGAAGCAGCTGCACTGTATTTTAAAGGCTAACCCTTTCACCGAAACTTACAATTTCACAAATAATTGTTCTGTTTCTAGCGGAGTCTGTGGAGTGAGTACAAGGTTTAAAGATCAGTATCAATAAAGGTCATGGCATCCAAGATCAAGCAGAATGAGTTTGCTCACTGTGACCGAGGGTAGCATCTTATTTGTTTCGTCACACCAGTGAAGGGTGGAGAGGTAAATACTGTACTAATGGCTATACTTACTGTAAGACTTTGTACTTTATGTATTGAAAAAGACTATTGTTAAGTTCCTGGTGCCGTTTTTTAAACCATTGATGTGGACTAGCATTTTATTGTATCCCTATCAATTTACATAATGCACCACTCAGAATAATATGACAGAAAGGCACCATACAGGTAAAAAACTTCAATGAGGGGTCACTAGGAATATTTGAAAACCTGAATATTTTAGCTATGTGGATGGCTGCTTATTGGCAAATGAATCAGTTAGGTATTCACTGACGGCTAAAAAAGCAAGTCACATGTATACTCTTTCTTGAAAAAGAGTTTCATAAACATAATGGACCATATCTAGCAGTAACCATATTTTTATTACTATATACTATATACAGTATTAATGAGCCACGGTGGTGCAATGGTTAGAGTGCAGTACTGCAGGCTATGTCTGCTGATCACCGGCTGCCAGCAGTTTGGCAGATCGAATCTCACCAGGCTCAAGGTTGACTCAGCCTTCCATCCTTCTGAGCTGGATAAAATGAGGAGCCAGATTATTGGGGCAATATGCTGACTCTGTAAACTGCTTAGAAAGGCCTGTAAAGCACCTCTCTAAGTCTAAGTGCTATTGCTATATAAGAAATATTCAGCTAAATATTGACTGGAAATGGCAGAGGATCCTATCTATATACTACTAACACTCTTTTTTCCGGTAACTGGGTAAAGCAGTGCAAAACATTTTGAACCAAACAGAATAACTTAAAGAATGCATTCAAAATCTGGGACCCATGCCTTTCATGGAATTTTATAAAATTGTTTAAAACATTTTATTACATAAAAATTATCATAAAACAGTTTATGACATAACAAATTTTTGTATGCTGATGTTTGACTATGCTATACAGTTCAACAAGGGTTATTTTCCAGGCAGATATATCTGCATGTGTCCCATTTTTTTAGGGAAGGCAGTACATAAGAAGTTCTCTCATTGTTGAACCCAACAGAAAGACTGCTGGAGGGAAGATAAGAAGAAAGAAAGAAAGAAAGAGACCAGAAACTAGAAGAAGCAGTGTGAGTTTGCTGTAGTTTGCAGTTGATAAGCCCCTTAGCAAGACCCTAAAGGTTCAAAATAGGAAGTTACAGGAAGACTGCTGCTTTAGGTTTTCCAAAGTTCCATGAAAACTTTACAGAGTTCCATGATAGAGGGAAATCACTTAAATGAGTTTTGGGCGCCCATGGTAATTTTGTAAGGTTTAGTGAAAAGAGCAGGGTAGCAAAGGTTAGCAATAGAAATAACACTCATATTTATATACCTCTCTATAGTGTTTTACAGCACTCTCTGAGCTGTTTACAAATGTCAGTATTTGCCCCCACAATCTGGCTCCTCGTTTTATTGACCTCAGAAGGATGGAAGGCTGAATCAACCTTGAACCGGGCAGGATTGAACTCCCAGTGGTGGGCAGAGTCAGCCTGCAATACTGCATTTTAACCACTGCGCCACCAGGGCTCCTTCAGGTTCAAAGATTTTAAGTAAGATTCTATGGCCTGAACAACTCTGAAAGCCTTTGTTCATTTATTATTTTCCCTGCTCCAAATACAGATCAGGCCCATAAAAATTAATTAAAAGTTTATAACTAGAATGTTGTCAACTCTTCTTTAAAAATAGGCCAGTATCAAATATTGTTATATATAATGAGGAATTTATTAATAAATTCTGTTATAATTAGGTGAGTTGCTTTATGCTGTAGGCAAATAAATATGCAATAGGAACTGCACCAAGAAACCAGTTTTATTTATTAGGACCTCAAATAATTTGTATTATTAATAAAAAACTTTTTAAAAAAATAGCTAAGATTCTAACCAATTCAAAAAACACTTCCCTCCAAATACAGCTTGGGATTCTATCCCACAGACTTGAAATTCAGTCCTTTAATATAGATGTAGCTCTCGACTTATAACCATTCATTAAGTGGTTGTTTGAAGTTACAATGGTACTGAAAAAAATGACTTATTCCATACATACAACCACTGTAGCATTCCCACGGTCATGTGATGACCATGGCAACTGGCATATATTTATGATAGTTCCAGTGTCCTGGAGTCATGTGATCACCTTTTGCAACTTTCTGACAAGGAAAGTCAAGGGGGAAGCCAGATTCACTTAACAACTGTGTTACTAACTTAACAACTGCAATGATTCATTTAGCAATTGTGGCAAGAAAGGTGGTAAAATGGGGGTAAAACTCATTTAACTATCTTGCTTAGCAATGGAAGTTTTGGGCTCAATTGTGGTCATAAGTCAAGGACCACCTTTATTAGAAAACAATCTAGTATAAATAATTCACAAATCATTATCCTTTTTGAGACTTGTACTCTCAATATCTCCTATGCCTAAATGGTAGAATGAATGGAATGAATGGAAGAATACAAGATTCATACCCAGGATCATGTTGATCCTCAACCCTCAAAATACCCAGGCAATTTCATTTAATGGGGACACCCCTAACTTGACTTTAAGAAGCTTAATTAAAATAAATCCTTCAACTCCAATTGTTTATACATGTAGGTGAACCTTCAGGCACTAGGTGACTTATGTACATAAATTACTTATCTAGCAATCAGTAAACTTCCCAGTTATATTAGATCTTTCAGTTCATGAATAGTTCCTCGTGTAAATGAATGCTTTTTTCTATCCATGGGCGAATAGCCATCAAATTTAATAAGCTATTACTTATTCTGAGATTCTACAAACTGGATTCTCTTCCTCATTCAAAATTACAATTAAAATTAACTTTTGATAATTGTGGCAATTTTACATTACCTGTCCACTTCTTCTTTAGACATTGACGCAAATGTAAAACACTCTGTTATCCCATTAACAGCAAGCAGCAAGACATACAAACTATACCAACGAAGGAGAGTTGGACCTGATTAAACATTGTGACAAGTAGGTAAGTTAATCACACATAACCTTAATTTTGTACACAAATGCAAATAAAAATATTAATAAATTATAAAAATACAATCAATTTAGAATGTAATCCAGCAATTTAAATTTGTAGTTTAATTCAAGTATTCCATTTCAAAGCAAACATAGTATAAGAAATAGTATCAATAATTAGGTTTGAATATGGGTTAAACTCTAGGTGTAATTTATTTTTATTTAGTTATTTAATTTATATGCTGTCCATTTCACTGATAAGACAGCTGCTCCTTTTTTTGGTCTCCATCAATGTCAGAGAAAGCTTTATTAACCAAACTAAAGGCCTCAGAAAGCCTGTTGCAAGCCAGATGTGAAATTTTAATGTGCAATCCATTAACAGAATTATACATCTTTTTCACGAAAGCGGCAGATGCCAAAAGACAATTGATTAATCTATTCTGCTTATTCCAAAATTAATTTTATATTAAAAAATTGAGTCATCCATTGAAAGCTAGATAAATATATGTGAAGTGCATGAAGCTACCACACAGAAAGTCAAACCAAATAAATAGATAGGTTGATAAGATATTTCAATTCTAGCAACTCTCTCAAGTCTCAGGGAAAGGTTGCTGCTTTATTTTAAATTATGAGAGTAGAACCTGCGGCCCACCAGATGTTACTGGGCTACTGTTCCCTGTGCAACTTTAATCAGTGTGCCCAATGGTGAATGAAGCTAGAAGCTTTACTTCAGCAAAGTCTAGAGAGCAGAGGTTTCCTTCTCCGATTATGAAAGATGAACTGAGTACAGAAGTAAGCCACTAACAATATAACACTGGTTCTCATTGTATAATTTCCCTTCCTATTTCCTCTATGTAGAGTTTGCTTTCAAAATGATTGCCAATCTTTCCATCAAAGGAAGATATTCCATTTCTGGATGCGGTACCTAGAAAACCATCCCAGTATTCATAGCACTCCAACCTCATTGGTTGTATGAGTAATGTCTCATTACAACAGCAAAAATCCAAAGCACAAAGCTTGTCTATTCAGAAAACCAGAGTTGAAGGGAAAGAATGTGCATCTTTTCCTGATCTTGTTGAAAATAGGTGCTTGATTTAAAGAAGGGCAGATAAGTGTAACATGAATATCTACTCATTTCTCTCCTTTGAATTCAGGTCATTGCATAGTCCTAACAACATGAACTAAATCTAAGGCTAAGCAAATCTAAGCAAAAATCTAGACAACTATTTAGTTGTAATACGATTGCTATGCATCAATTCTTTCAAATATTCTGTACCTTCTCCAGAGATAAAAGCCTATCAAATAGGCTTTCAAAACATAATTTGAAATTTATGAAAGTACATTTCAGAAAGTAAATAAGTATCACCTGATCCTGAACTGAGCATTGATCCTCCATAAAGATCTAGTGCCAACTGCGAATAGGCAAAACCAAATACTGTAATGGTTAAGCCAATCAAAAGCACCAGTTTCAACAGTGATTCTAATACAGTAGCTGCCATAGAAATTTCATCCTAAAAAGGAATTATATATTTATTTAATGTAAACAACGAAACTGTTCAAGATCATTATGCTAAAAGTATACACAGAATAATCAGATTTTATTCAATTATTGATTTGTATTAAATTTATAGGGCAATCGGGAACTCTTGCTACCTTTATAATGTGCTATGTTTAGTTTTTTAGTCACAGTGAAGTTATTACAAGTAAGCAAAGGCCATTTTTATAGAATATGTTTGATAGTATACACATTTAAAAGTCCATGATATGCTGAAACTTACAGACTTAAATTGATCTGTACAAATTGCTTCATTAAAAATATCTTAATTTCACTGGGAAATCTGCTATGGGAAAGTATTTGACAGCTACCTTCAAATGCAGTATAGGGAAAGCAAGAACACTCAACACTCCTAGTAAACTATGTCAGACTTTATTTTTTACTTTTACAGCAAATAAATCTGATCTTAAAATAAACATGATACTTAGGCTTAATCTATCTAGGCTGCAAAAATCCAAATAACTGCAAGTGAAAAAATTCTCTTTGTTGCCATTTAATGATCTTCCAGATTTCTGAGACCTAGATTTTCAAGCCTTAATTATCTTGCACTGTTTGTTTGTTTTAGGTTTAGATCTTTTCTCCAGGATTCAAAACAGCATGTGTAGCACTCGCCTTCAATTTTTTTCCCCACAGTAAGAGGTCTGTGTAGTAGGTAAATTATGTAATATTACTTCTACATAATATTTTGCATTTTACTCATAAACTCTAATATGAAATGTATATTCATACTTATTCAAGAGCTAGCAATCCAATCCTGAGTACTTTCATCAAAAATAATTTACTACAGAGAAATTAATTGAAAATAACACCCTGCTTTTAAATCACAAATTCTAGTATAATTTTATCGTGTGTGTGTGTGTGTGTGTGTGTGTGTGTGTGTATGTGTGTATGTATATGTATATATATAGGTCTTTGGTTATTCGGGTTTTCTCCCGCGTAAAATTGGAAGTGTCTTGGCGACATTTCGACGAAGTCTCATTCTTTATCTTCAGGCTGGTGTTTTCGGCTTCGTGCTTCTAGGTGAACTGATTGGGGTCAGTTCACACCCCCACTAGCAGTTAAAAGGAAGAAACAGCTGAGATCTCACATTGCTCCTAGAAGCACGAAGCCGAAAACACCAGCCTGAAGATGATGAATGAGACTTCATCGAAACGTTGCCAAGACACTTCCAATTTTACGCAGGAGAAAACTCGAATAACCAAAGATCTACATACAAACACCTGCGAAAACCTCAGAAAACAAACATCTATCTATCTATCTATCTATCTATCTATCTATCTATCTATATACATATACATACATACATACATACATACATACATACATACAGTTGCAAGAAAAAGTATGTGAACCCCTTGGGATTATGTGGAGTTTTGCATGAATTGGTCATAAAATGTGCTGTGAACTTCATCTAAGTCACAACAATAGAAGAACACAGTCTGCTTAAAATAATACTACACAAACATTAGATGTTGCCATGGTTTAATTGAACATAACATGTAAACATTCATAGTGCAGGGAGGAAAAAGTATGTGAACCTTTGGACTTAATAACTGGTTGACCCTCCTTTGGCAGCAATAACCTCAACCAAACGTTTCCTGTAGTTGCAGATCAGACCTGCACAATGATCTGGAGTAATTTTGGACCACTCCTCTTCACAAAACTGTTTCAGTGTAGCAATATTCTTGGGATGTCTGGTGTGAATCGCTCTCTTAAGGTCATGCCACAGCATTTCAATCAAGGTCAGGACTCTGACTGGGCCACTCCAGAAAGCGTATTCTGTGCTGTTGAAGCCATTTTTTTGCTGAAATACTTGTATGCTTTGGGTCATTGTCCTTTGCATCACCCATCCTCTGCGGAGCTTCAGTTGGCAGACAGATGGTCATATATTTTCCTGCAAAATGTCTTGATAAACTCTGGAATTCATTTTCCCATCAATGACAACAATCCGTCCAGGCCCTGAGGCAGCAAAGCAGCCCCAAACCACGATGCTCCCTCCGCCATGTTTTACAGAGGGGATGAGGTTTTGATGTTGGTGTGCTGTGCCTTTTTTTCTCCACACATAGTGTTGTGTGTTCTTCCCAAACAACTCAATTTTGGTTTTATCTGTCCACAGTATATTTTGCCAGTAGTGCTGTGGAACATCCAGGTGCTCTTTTGCAAACTTCAAACATGCTGCAATATTTTTTTTGGACAGCAATGGCTTCTTCCGTGGTGTCCTCCCATGTACTCCATTCTTGTTTAATGTTTTTCTTATTGTAGATGTGTCAACAAAAATGTTAGCATGTGCCAGAGATTTCTGTAGGACTTTAGTTGACACTCTAGGATTCTTTTTACCTCATGAAGCATTCTGCACTGTGCTCTTGCAGTCATTTTTACAGGATGACCACACCTAGGGAGAGTAGCAACAGTGCTAAACTTTCTCCATTTGAAGGCAGTCTGTCTTACCGTGGACACATGAACATCAAGGCTTTTGGAGATACTTTTGTAACCCTTTCCAGCTTCATGCAAGTCAACAATTCTTGATCATAGGTCTTCTGAGAGCTCTTTTCTGCGAGGCATGGTTCACATCAGACAGTGCTTCTTGAAACCAGTAAACCCAAAACAGGTGTGTGTTTTTAAAGGGCAGGACAGCAGTCAGCAACACATCCAACATCATCACACTGATTGGAGTCAAGGTTGGCTCACTCCTGGCTCCAATTAGCTCTTGGAGAAGTCATTAGGCTAGGGGCTCACATACTTTTCCCTCCCTGCACTGTGAATGTTTACATGTTATGTTCAATTAAACCATGGCAACATCTAATGTTTGTGTAGTATTATTTTAAGCAGACTGTGTTCTTTTATTGTTGTGACTTAGATGAAGTTCAGAGCACATTTTATGACCAATTCATGCAAAACTCCACGTACTCCCAAGGGGTTCACATACTTTTTCTTGCAACTGTGTGTGTGTGTGTGTGTGTGTGTGTGTATACACATAGTACATAAACCTTTATTTGCACACACATTGCTTATAGGACAATGTGTTTCCTTTAACATTTTTTGAAAACCATGATACATCAAGATTTTTCTTACTTAGTTCTATAAAGTACTTTAGAACTAATTAACATACAAAGAGGCCTCCTGGAAGGCCTCTTCCAAGAAGACCAGCACTGTGTTCTGAAATCAACCAAACAATTTTTTCTGAGAAGAGTTCATTATCTTCCAGTTGTTGTTCCCAGGGACTAATGGTGGAGGAAGCTGACTCTGAGGCCATACACTTATCCCTCAGCCTTTTAGACCTTCCATTAACTTCAGAGAGCAATTTGTAAAATGCGACAAATATATTCCTTTCCTTTTACCCATCCTCATTTTCTCACCATTCAATTTCACCAAACAGCTTTCTATCATAATATAGAGGTTCTGTATCATGAGAGGAAAAAATCCTACATACTAAAGTACATTCTTTATCCTATGCTTAATTATACATCTATCAGTTTTCCTCTCTCTTTCTAGTGAAAACGTGTATTAATGCTTTAGAAAACACTGATCAATACTTTCTTCCTTTTTACTTCTATAGCATGTTAAATTAACAAATGATAAGACTAAACTAACCTGTTTTTGCAACTTGGTATCTTTTCCACGTTCTAGAACTTTAGCAAAGTATACATAAAAACTCTCTTCTATTGGTAAAAATATAAATCTAGCTGTCAAAGAACCAAGGTTGTTTATAATATCATATACACCTTTGGAAAGGAGGAGAAAAATAAAGTTAATATGTTTATTATTAACTTAATGTCTGCTTACAATATAAATTAGTCTTTATCTAAAAACATGTTTCTATTAAGATTAACAATATTATAAGTATTATATTAAGATTAAAAGTATTATAAGTATTATAAATAACATTCTACAAGGTTCCAGATAAATTATCTGAATAACACTTGCAACCCAGAGAGCCAATATAACAATTTAAAAATAATATAATAATTTATTTTTATAACAACAAACAACCTAATAGAGAAATCTACTGTATTCCCACTAATGAGCAAACAATTATTACTGTGGCAAACTTATTTCATACAAATGAAAAATCATTTTCAGTTCCACGAAAAATAAACTATCCCTTTTCAAAGTGCAGAATTTTAAAAACACTAAGATATTGCATTTGTTTCACATTCATTGAACTATAGTAGAAATCTTCAATCTGATGTTTTCCAGGTTTGTTAAACTTAAATCCTTATAATTCAATGCTCTGGGAACTCATTGACAAATAAAGACCAGCATATTGCCATGTTAGAAAGTCAGTTGTCTCAACTTATCCAATGCAGCATATACAGTATTATTTCGTTCTTTCATTAACACGGAATCAGATATGTCATTATCATTAAGAGAAAGTATACACTTAGAATCAGTTCACTGCATGACTGAAGTTTATATATGGCATCACTAGGAGACAATTAAAAACTGCCACAATCTATTCATAAATTCAAACTGAATATGACTCCTCGACTCCTCACAATTCTGATTTCTCCACAGAAGAACCAATAGCTCTTTTTTACAGAAGCCATTCCCCAGGGATTTTCAAGCTCTGCAGTCATTTATATTGTCCCCTAGTTGGGCCTATGCCTAGGTTTTCTGCTCCCCCCCCCCTCTTTCTCTCTCTCTCTTTCTTTTTGAAAACAAACTCTTCCCTCATATTCACCTGCATTCACCGAAGATTCCACAGGAAAACAAATCAATAGTTAGGGATAATGTTTACATCCCACTATCTCCCCCAGATGGTTTGCTCAGGTCATCAGTTGAGATCCCTAATACTGATACCTCCATGATTATAATTTAATCTCCATCTTGTCCTGGAACATAACTAGATGATAAATGAGGAACCCTCTGGAATTACATTACTGTTTTTCGCATTTTCTTTTTCCAAGAAACCTGAGTTATGCATGATCTATTTATACCTGGATACGCCCACTCTGCCCTTAGAGTCTCACCCGGTATAAACAATATGAACCCCTCATGAAACTGAGAATACAATAATTGCTCCCATTAAATTTGATATTCCTGTGGTTACATTAAAGCCATATCCTAGCATAGCCCTAGCTTTTTTCCTTCAATTTAAGCCTTGTACTATTATGATTAATAACAGATACCTCTGTTTTGTAAATATATGACATTAACGGATATTCTTGATAACTATATTATTAATTTGCTATATTTATACCCAGATAGTCCAGTACTAAATGCAGGCAACTTGAATGATGCATGCATTGGGGTTTGACACTTCCCTGTTAGTTCATTTTAAACGGTTTCTCTCCCCACCCCCCTCCAAAAAAAAGAGATATCTTTTTATTCCCAGGTCTGACAGTCTAAAGAAGGGGTATCAAACTGGTAGCCCGCAGGCTGCATGCGTCATGCACAGGCCACGACCACCCTAGCTCCACGAATGGGAAAATCATGAAGTCACGTGATGGCAACGTGACACGGTGAGTTTGACACCCGTGGTCATTATAACAATGTGAAGTTTTTGACTGTCCAAAAGAGTGTGGCATTTCTAAATGCCTCTGCCAGAGGTATTCTAATGGGGAACTCAGTTCCAAGATCCAAAAGGTTAAAAGTGATACTATAAATTTTAGGCACCTATGTTAATCAATATTTTATTTTGTATTGAGATTTGTTTTGCTTGGACAATAATGCTTTATCTGTTGTTTTATAATTGATGTTTAATTATAATTAATGTTTTTCATGTTGTAAGCCACCCAGAGTCATTGGATACGATATGGACGGCAAATAATTTTATAAATAAATAATAAAATTCCACATTTTGATATCAGAATATCATTATGGAGAGAAATGATACAGTTACTTTGCAGAGTTGCACAGAGGTGCTCCATTTGTGCCTGGGCAGTCCAAAACATTTGATTTTAAAATTGAAGTACTGCATACCTCCGATCATTGTGACACTTAGTAATCTTAGCCTCATAATCAGATTATCTGATATTACATAACACAACGAAATACCTCAAACCTTTATTATATTTATCATTGAAAGTCAGAATCACATAAAAATGCTTTTAGATTATTTTTAGATATACACATATATTTCTTCCATGCAGGTAAATTTTGTTAAAAAGTCTTTCCTACCTTGGTCTCCAAAATTTAAAACATTCAGGAAAGTCATCACATATCTTTCACCTATAGAATTAATATTTCAAATTAGTATTTCTTTCTTAAGCGGTGATCCTGCTCAGGCTTTAGAAGCCAATGGTCTACTCTGCTTAAGAAACCTTCTTTGAATCCAAACACACAGTGTATTCACAGAAAAAGAAGTGGCAATAAAGGTTACCTTATCTTACCTTACCTTACCCTACCCTACCCTTATCTTATCTTGACAATTTTCATCATGTTTCCTACTTCACCCTTTTAGAAAAGGTTGTTGGGAGAGCCCTGGAGGAAACAGATTATCTGGACCCTTTTAAGTCAGGTTTCAGACCAGGGCATGGACCCAAGACAACACCGATTGTCCTTCTGAAAGAGTTTAAGAGTTTAAGAGTTTATTGGATTTCTATACCGCCCTTCTCCCAGAGGGACTCAGGGCAGTGTACAGCCACATTTAAAACACATGAATTTATAAAATTTAAAACCAATTAAAACGAATATATACAATTTGGCCCTCAAATTAAAACATACATACACCCACTTAAAATTCATATATTAGGCCAGTCCGGCTTGTTGAAACAGGAAGGTCTTTAGGGCACGGCGAAAAGTACGCAGGTCGGGGCTAAGACGGAGCTCTAGGGGCAGCTCATTCCAAAGGGCTGGTGCCCCCACAGAGAAAGACCTCTGGTTGGAGCAAATGTGTCCACTCTTCCTCTCTTGATCTCTCAGTGGCCTGCAATACCATTACTCATATATCTTTGGACATTGAAACCACTTGGGGTTGGAGTAGAAGAACACAGCATTGTAGTGGTTCTGCTCCTTATTTCAGAACCAATTGCAGTTAGTGTTGATGGAGGGGAGAGATCTATTCCAAGATCCCTTCTTTGTAGGATCTCTCTGGGCTCTCTCCATTTATACTGAGCATCTACATGAAGCAGCTGAGCAAGATAGTTTGCAAACACTACAATGAGAGTTATCATCAATATGTTGCTAATTCTCAGTTATGTATCTCTATCCCAGGATATGCAAGTGATAGGGTTAAATAAGGGAAGAGCAGGTTCAGTTCAATCCTAGTGGCTTTGGATTTTAGAGCCTCTGGCTCTGATGATTTCCATTTTTAGTTCTTGATGGGGTAGCACTGCCTAATCAGAATTGTATGCAAATTTGGGGTCCTCCTGGACTTGCAGCTCCTATTCAAAGAGTAGGTAACAGCTAATCCAACTGCATATTTTCCTGGATCAGGAGCCCTGCTCATAGTCACTCACGCCTTAGTATCTCCTGAGTAGACACTTTACAACACACTTTACATGGGGCTGCCTTGGATGGTCTGTAAGTTAGATGTACCCATCACTAAGTTTGTCTTTCTTACGATTGAAGCTGTGGTTTGTCCTCAGCTTCCACTACTTTTCTTATTTTTCTTTTTTCATTTGGTTTGATTTTAACCCTGTGCACTACACAGAGTCACTGTTGAGAGATCGGTGGCTATGTAAACTAGGTAAGTCTATGGATGAATGGATGGATGGATGGATGGATGGGAGGAAGGAAGGAAGGAAGGAAGGAAGACAGAAGAAAGAAAGAAAGAAAGAAAGAAAGAAAGAAAGAAAGAAAGAAAGAAAGAAAGAAAGAAAGA
>WNWU01000041.1:7872458-7959270 GCA_012654045.1 Ptyas mucosa | reverse complement strand
CCCCTGGGCAGCCTGCTGGGCTGGGGAGAAGGGAAGCCCCGATCCTTCCCCCACCCCCTTGTATCCAGCGGAGCCGGTTCTTTACCCCTTGGCAGAGGAGTGGAGGCACTGGCCGCCTCTCTGCTCAGTTGCGAGCGAGCGAGCAGCCAGCCAGCCGCGGGAGAAGCTGTAAAAATCTGCAAGCCTCCCTGCAACCCCTAAAGCCAAAAAGGGGTGCGGGGGAGGGGTGCCGCACCCCCCATACCCCATTTTGGCTTTAGCAAGCCTCCCTGCAACCCCGGGAGCCAAAACGGTTGCAGGAAAAAAGGCATTTTTGGGGGTGACTCAAATATAAGCGGAGGGGGGCTTTTTTCAGCCTGAAAAACGTGCTGAAAAACTCGGCTTATATTCGAGTATATACGGTAACAAGCCACTAGAAACGTATTTTATAAAATAAATCTAAGTTCAGAGAAATCATTGAAACATTTTTGCTTATAGGGTTAGATCTTGCAGTTATTAAGCAGTTATTCTGGGTCACTAAGCAGACAGTGTCCAAGTAAGGAGCGCAGGGTGCCTTAAGCATTGAGGGAGGCCTGGGAGGGTCCAATGACTTTGTGGAGAAGCCAGCAAAGAAGATTGCTAATGGTATCACAAGACTGCGGAACATTTGGCAACCAATCGTATGTTGTACAGGTTGTCAAGCATTCAGTCATTAAACAATCAGATCTAAGTCAAGGACTATTTATATTATAAAAATAAAATTTACAAAAACACAGCTGAGACATATAACTTCTCCAGTACCACTAAAATTACTCAATGGTGATAAACAAACAACCAGTGATGCAAGTTAATAAAATATTTTCCTCATATTTCCTCTTTATCATCTTATATGTAGATGGCATAGGCTGGACAGTATAGGCTGGACAGATGGTTACTTTGTGAGGGTCACTTCTTAAGGGATAGAAAAACCTTAATGCACAGAAATATGCCACATAATGTAGAGAATAAGAAAGAGATGGCCTTGACAGGAATTTGTAGGAAATGTTACTTAGGCAAATGGGCCAAAACATTTTTATGTCCAGAATAGCCTGATGACATTTGAAAGTGAATCAAGAAAATGCCTCTCTAAATTACTGAAGGAAGAGGAAATACAGACTGATCAGACTGCAAGATTCTGTTAGGTTGCCTTGATAAAAAATATTGTTTTTATAGCAATATTATTATTTTGGAAAACCTTTGTTTTACGTATCATAGTTAGGTCTCACAAAAAGCCTAAGAGAAAAAATGTCTCAGCCCATTTCAGGTATCGATTTTTTTTATTTACTAATTATTTATTTATTAATTGGTTTGATTTATATGCCGCCCTTCTCCGGAGACTCAGGGCGGCTTACAATGCATTAAGCAATAGCCTTCATACTTTTGTATATACCTGCTTAGTAGGGCTTTCGGGGTCTCCAAGCAGTGTTCTTTTTTATATACAAAGCCAGCTTATTGCCCCCACAATCCGGGTCCTCATTTTACCTACCTCGAAAGGATGGAAGGCTGAGTCAACCTTGCGCCTGGTGAGATTTGAACTTGCAGTAATTGCAGACAGCTGGTGCTACTTAACAGCACTTTAGTCTGCTGCGCCACCAAGGCCCATAAGGATATTGAATATCCAAGTCATAAATGATCTTACTATATCCAAGTCATAAATGATCTTACTATATAACAAATCTGTGCACACAGGATCTCAAGTATTATATGCTTACTTTTTCAAATAATAAAATGTAAATATTAAAAATGTAGGGGGACGTGGTGGCTCAGTGGCTATGACGCTGACCTTGTCGATTAGTAAGGTCGGCAGTTCGGCGGTTCGAATTCCTAGCACCGCAAAACAGAGTGAGCTCCCATTATTTGCCCCAGTTTCTGCCAACCTAGCAGTTCAAAAGAATGTAAAAATGGAAGTAGAAAAATAGGGACCACCTTGGTGGGAAGGTAACAGCGTTCCGTGTGCCTTTGGCATTTAGTCATGCCGGCCACATGACCGTGGAATTGTCATCAGACAGTGCTGCTCTTCGATTTAGATACGGAGATGAGCACCCCTAGAGTCGGGAACGACTAGCATGTATGTGCGAGGAGAACCTTTACCTTTATTAAAAATGTAACCAACTGAAACCTGAAAAATGACTGTGAAACTAAAACTGATTAACAGCTAACCGGTAAACATATGATACTTAATCTAAGAATTTATTAGGACAATTTGACTACTCATGAACAACAATAAACATCTTGTGCCAAGAAGTTATCTAATTTTTATTTAAGTTGTTGGACTTACCTCATTTTGTCCCAAAGCAGGCAAAAAAGATACCATTCTGGTAATAGGAAATGATTTTTTGGTTGCTTCAGGAGAACCCAAAAATTTCATGAAATATATTATATAGCACATTACTAGAATGGTAGTGTATAAAAGCTGCAACAGAAAAATAATTCATATTGATTTTATTGTCAACATAGCAATGCAACAACATTCTTATTTGAACAGCAACAAAAGAGAGTGTCGGCAACATTCAAAAGTCATGCAATTACATCCACTCCAATCCTGCTTAAGGATCAACATGGTGAGACAGATGCCAAGGGCCACAGGATGCAAGCAGTATGACTTTTCTCTAGGGGGAACCTATCAACTTCTGTTTTCAGTTCAACTTCAGGTGTATTTGTGAGCATTCACCTTAGCTTGGGCCAAGAAATTTAAGATGATGAAGGGAATGCTGTAAGTAGGAAATTTAATGCTGAATTATTTTCAAGACTAACCCGTCCGTTATGTTCATCTCACCTCCTTGGCAGAGTAACACTGGCACTTCTGCATAAGACACAAGCATATACTAGCTTTCCATCCATACCAGTTATCCATCATGCTAAATTAAAAGTTATATGTGTCTAGCATGCACAGGAATATAAATATATTTGCTTGTGAACACCATTAATGTGATGTGACTTAAGGAAAACATGCCAGTTTCTATAACCAATTCATATGATAGATCCAATAAATGGTAATAAAGCAGAGATAAAATTGTACCTGAGCCAAAGAAAAGATATAGAGTCCCCAGTGTGGATATAAAACTACTAGAAGAACTGTCAAAAAGCATTTGCAAAGGATTGACAAACTCTCAGCAATCACCTGTAAAGAACATACAAAGATCTTATCAGAAACACAACTTCCTAATACTTTTGTGTCAGATTCAAAAAGCATGGAATCCAGAATTCTTATATTGAAACTTTTCTACAAATATGCACTTCTGAAAAACCATGAATACTTTCTATAAGAGCAGAAACTTCTCAAAGTACAATTTTTCTTTAGGATGACATTTTCAGTTGTTTGGGTATTCATATCCTCTGTGCCAAAAACAATGAATTGAACATCAGTTAAATTATTCTTGCTTTGTTTCAAGAAAATCAGGCAAGTTATCAGGATTAAAAATCCTATTGATTTCAGTGAACTCAATGTAGTTGAGTTGAGTTCATCACTCAATGATGAACAAGTAAAGCAATACTATGGAAGAAACCCTGTAGTCCCAAATATTTCCAGGTCTGCAATGATGGCGCTGTATTGTAAACAACGCCATCATCAGCTTTGAAAGGGAAAGGAAAATAATAAAAACAATTGCTAGAGATGAGAAGGAAGAATCTTCATGTACTTCATGGTTATGTAGATGCGGCTTCTGCAAGACTACCTCTACGTAAACCTCATTTTGCCAACGCAACAGCACTTCCACCACTTCTGCTTAGCCAATCTAGTGTAGTGGTTAAGATGCTGACTAGAAACCAAGAGACTATGAATTCTAGTATGAGACCAGAAGTGTGACTTTCTCAGCCCAACACATTTCACGGTGTTATTGTTGTGAGGAAAATAAGAAACAGAAGAATTATGTACATAGCTTTGAACTGTAAAAAAATAAAAGGTGGTATTATTATCATATACACAACAACGTGAAATCACAGCTGCCAGTTCTTTAACTGATGTTGACCTTCATTTGCATCAAGTTCTTCCCAAAAACATAGGCTGTCCCAATTTATATATGCAGAATTGCAAATCCAAGCAGTGTGATTTTTTTTGTATCTGACATTTGGAGATTTTATCAATAGGCAGATTTTCTAAGTATTGTCCAAGGCTTTTGGGTATGGTACCCAATGTGCAATAACCATTGGGACCATCATTGCCAGTTTATGCCATAAATCTTTCAACTTCAATTTTCTGATCTTGATACTTTGTGATTATTTTGTATCTTTGTATTATGTATGGTTCATTCACAGTCAGCCAGGTATTCAGATTTATTGTTGTTGTTATTAATTATTTCATCAATAAGACTAAGGCAATTAAGTTAATGTATTTAGGTTAATCAGTAAATCAATACTTTACCTATAAGAAAATGTCAGAATATATGTCAGAATAAAGATTTTTAACTTCAGACATCTGTTCATTACTATAATTTTAAAAGAAGCAAAAAATACAATTTAATATAGTTTCACTAACCTTTAGCCGTACAAGTAAATGTATTTGAGCTAAAACCCAAAAAGGTTCACCCAAAAGTTCAATCACAGCAGAAAGACAAAAAGCAAGTACTCCAAAATTATAGTAAGGAACTGCATTTTCATTAGGAACTTCAAGTACATCTAGCCAGATCCAGCCCAGGAACGCACACCAACATACACCCAAAGGAACTCTACAAAATTTAAGAAGATAAACCATTAAGCCAAAATTAATAACTTGCTCTTTTTTCTCCCATCTTCAGTGTGAATTCTTAGAAAAAATCTGCATCCAGTTTTAGCAAACCAAGAGTGAGTACAATAAACTTTAAAAGTACAGGCAACTGTTTTTTTCCTACATCTGCAGAAATAAATTATTTCTGCAGTTTAATTACAATATTTCTTGGAATGCATTACAACTTATAAGGTTTTTGCATACATATTTATTTGAGAAATCTATACTTTTCATCCAGTGCTTTAGGGTAGGAATGCTCTTTGGAAACTAATAACCCAATACAAAAAGCAAAAAAGAAACAGCACAAACAGCAAATTTTGCAGGTGTCATATGCAAATATGCACAAATGTGGATACACACAAACAAACAGAGAGAGAGAGAGAGAGAGAGAGAGAGAGCGTGCTTTTATTTGCTCCTTCACTCACTAAAAAAGCCAAGGCGCTTATGTTTCTTTGAGTATTATATAAAAGACCCAGTCTCTCCCACCAGCATTGACTTTCCAAAGTTTATTTAACTTTGGAACATTAGCATTGAAAATTGGAGATTGCTTTCTTTTTCCAGGCAGTAAGGCAAGAATTATTCCAAAGAAAATCATTCTCATGCAAGAGCTGAATAGCAGCTTTTCTCAATTTCTCAAATGTGGTTTATGGAGATGTGGTAATTAATATATGCAATTAGAATTAAATTAGAATTAGGTAAATGAAATTACCTAATTAAATATTAGGTAATTAATATATGCAATTAGGATGAAACTATTACAGATAAACTAAGATGTAATTTAGGTAAGTATTAACAATTTCATAGCCTATCTTGAGGAACTCAACTGCCTGTTTCTCAATGCAATCATGACTTCAAAAACAAGCTCCTATGCCTTTTCAAAAGTGCAAGCAGCATTGCAGAAGAACTGCAGAAAAAAGTAACTAAAATGTTCAAATGAGTGATTTAAACTTACGTTAGCCATAATAGATTAAATGTTTGTGTCCAGTTTCTCCTTGAGCTCCCACTCAAACAAGCTTTACGGAATGCTTCTCTGGCTAAGAAAACTATTGTTGAATAAAGCAGCGTCAGTCTAGTATTTTGGGAGGAAAAGGAAAGAAAAAAGAAAGAAAAGGGGAATTTCATTTTTAAAAGGGAATTTCAACAATTGATAATTTTATTATATTGTTGTTAATATAGTTATATTAACTATATAACTATTATAATTATCAATAATATGTATCAAAGGAGATTTGATTACCTTAGGGGTTATCAATTGTGAATTGCACTCACCCAGGTCCACATGCAACCTGGGGAGAGTCATAAAATTTTATGGAAGTTGTGCCAGGCACAAACTAGGCATTTGAAATTTTAATAAGCTCATAAGTCATTTACCACCTGCTTCCTTTTTTTAACAGAGGAAATATGAACTGCCCAATATGTATTTTCAAATTACGTAAGTTTTAAAATACTTAAGTTTTAGTCTTTTTTAATTAACCTTTTATAAATATATAGCTTTTAAAGAATCCTTAAATTTACAGTACTTGTTAAAAATCTGAGGTGATATTAAAATTTCAGTGTTTTTTTTCTATTTTACTTTGTTTACATATATATTGTGATTGGAGATCTCATTTCTGCAGAATATAACAGTTACAATCTATATTCATGCTTGGTAATAATCCCCAGATGTTAGGGTAAATTTCTTTTCTCTGGATCCTAAGTTATATTTAAATATTACACTAAGTTTCTTAGTAACACTATTAATTACAGAAAAATATAATCTTACAATATTTTACCATTTTGTATGCAATTGTAACTCACTGAGTTTATTACATAATATCAAGAAAAAGTGGAAATTATTTTTATTAATTTATACCACAGATTTATCTGTGTAGTCCCATTGTTTATTTTGTACCTGTATGAAGACAAGTTTCTTGAGGGTTTCATAATAAAAATTAAAATCAGGAAATATACAAATGAAAATCATAAAACAAGAGCGCATTGAAAATATTATTCAAGGTTTTCTTAGGTCTCTTCTAGAGTTCTATTGCTTTGGGTGGATTAGGTTACAATTTTAAATGTCATATTCTTTTAAAAGTAATTTTGCTCTAAAATAACCATAAGTAAAGAATATTACATTAAAGTATCACTAAGTCTGCATCAAATTACACAACAGCTCTCTTTTAAAGGTAGAAATGTTATTTTGGACATGTGACCGTTATTTTTCAGGCAAGGTTTTTGTGAATTAAGGGAACATAGCAAAAGTACCGTGTTTCCCCAAAAATACGACATGTCCTGAAAATAAGGCCAATTCCGATTTTTGGGGTGGGCAAAATATACGGGCTCCCCTGAAAATAAGCCCTAGTAAAGGGTTGGGCATGGGCAGCACAGAAGGCAGCCCTTCCCTTCCTCGGTCAGCTAATGACAGCTGGGTTCCTTAATGGTAACCCACGGATCAGCTGAGCTGATCGGGAGCTGCCCCAGGGTTCTTGGTGCTCACCTGTCTCCCATCCATCCATCCCCCTCGCCTGAAAATTCCCACCCCACTCCCAAGAGCAGCTGCCTTGCCAACCAGCGGACACCAGCCCCTCCGGCAAGGCAGAGCGCCACTCACCGACCGAGCGGTATCCCAGGATCATGATGTGGGCAAAGCTGGTGAGCACCAGGTCCTTGAAGAGTCTGCGGCGTTGTCATCCCAGCACTGGGATCCAAACTCCGTCTGGAAGTGAAGAAGAGGCCAGTACAGCCAAGTCTTCTGGGAGCTGGGGCAGCCGCAGGGACCTGGAACCATAGAGTGGCAGCAGACGGCTGGCCCAACTGGCCTCTTCTCGGCTTCCAGCGGCTTCCAACGGCTTCCAGACGGAGTTTGGAAGCTGCAGAGGAAGCCATCCTCAATGCTGGAATGGCGACAACGGAGACTCCCCATGCCTGGCTACGGCTCCCATCACCCTTCGCCGCCTCTCTGCCCCAGCTCCCAGAAGACTCTTCCCCGGCTCTAGAAGACTTGGCAGCAGGCAGCCGGCCCGACCGGCCTCTTCTCCGCTTCCAACGGCTTCCAGACGGGGTTTGGAAGCCGCAGAGGAAGCCAGCCTCAGTGCTGGGATGGTGGTGGCACGGATTCCTCAAGGACCTGGTGCTCACCCGCTTCGCCCACATCATGATCCTGGGATACCGCTCGGTCAGTGAGTGTCGCTCTGCCTGGTTGGAGGGGGTGATGTCCGCTGGGTGGGCACCAAGTGGCAAGAGGTGCCGGACGGCTGCTGTCTTGTGAGCAGGCTCCCAAACAGCCAGATAAAGAGACGTGAGGACACAAACACGGTCTCGGGCAAACAGCTGAAAAGCAGCTGTGTGCGCTGCCACAGCAGCGCAACACAGCAGCAACCATGAGCATCCCCAAAATAATAAGACCCCCGATAATAAATCCAAACCTTATTTCGTGATTCAAAAGAAAATAAGACCCTGTCTTATTTTCAGGGAAACACGGTAGTATATTTGACAATACTTGGTATGAAATTAAACCCAGTTTATTTCACATTTTGAAATAATAAAGAAGCAGCAAAACTTCTTTATTTCATTTCAAGAATCACTCAGAACTACTGAATACCTATTAAAAACAGGAATGATTTTGAAAACAGCATTTTCAAAGCCACTAGATATTTACATAATTTAGAGGAAAAGGCATTTATTCAAAAAACTAAATCACAAACTCAAATTTGCATTTATATATCAGTGAAGACATTGATTCATCCATACAATTCAAAATATCTCCCTGCAGAATCATGCCAAGCAGCAGAAAGTTAAGTAATTTATCCAAATTTATTCCAGAAAGAAATTAGAGACAAAGCTAGTATAACTTGTAACCATTAATATTTCATGTTTTTATAAAATGATTATGATTTATTACCTTACATTCACAAGACCAATTATTTCTTTTGATACATAACGTAAAGTAAAAGCATTTAAGCCAAACGTAATTAGCCGGAATAGCACCTGCAAAAAGAAACGTGAAATTAATCAAACATTAACTTTCAAACTGTAAGACTTAAACATTTGTTTGTTTGTTTAGATTTTTGGCCTATTTTTTGTTCAGAATTTCATTTTAACACTATGATCTTATTTCCACTAAATAACAGTAAACCCTACAATTCAATTTGTCATCACTCAACAGACATGTAGAATTATTTCCTTATTCTAATAGTGGAAGTTGGATACTCCAAAAATGCTGCCTATAAACTTTTACTACAAACTCAGTAATAACTCTACAGGTACATAATTTATTGATTATACATGTGAGAGCAGCAAGCCCTTATAAGGGATTAAGTCTAAATTAACGTTCTCACCTTTAGATACAATCACACTCATAGCATATGAAACACTTGGAATGTGTATTAATTTGTAATATTACTAACATTCATCACACAATAAAATCATTAACTTGCATTACCAAATAAACCTTACAGCATGGAAAAGAGCAAACCTGCTGTATTGTAGGATGTAGAACAGAATGATAAAATCTGAGCATAATGCAAAGCTTTTCCAAAAAGGCATCAGCATTATTGTTAGCTTTTATATAAGGTTCTATCTATATATGGCAACAGAAAATATTGTAATTACAGCTTGGCTGTAATGATTCTTAATTTACTGCCATACAGCTACTGAACTATGCTGTTTGTTTAGATTAGAGCCTAACCTAATCTGTAGGGCAATGCTTGTAACCTTTTCAGGATGATCCTCCATCGATTGTTTAAAGCTGAGTCTGTCTCTATTACTTATATCAAAGAATTCTGATACATAACAAGATTCCTTTTTTCCTGGGTTAGCCCTACAGATTACAGGCAACAGCTGTTTTAGGGAAATGCAAGTGCCTTTGCTCAATTTAATTATTCCAGAGATGGAAGCTCAACAATGTAGCTGTAGGACTATTACAGCTGCGAGTCATGCACAAAATGCACAAAAGTGAAAAGTCTCTGAAATAACCTCAATGGAGGAATGCCTGATGAAGAGAATAAAACTTGCAGAGATGACAAAACAACTTGCTTAATTAAAGTAAAATTAATAACTACATTTATCAGTAACTGGAAACCCTTTACGTGTATGTGTGTGTATGCACACATCCATCCATACACTATATACACACATGCATGCACTCACACACACACACACATGCATGCATGCACTCACTCACACACACACACACACCGTATTTTTCGGCGTATAAGACACTGCAGACTATAAGACCTACCTTTTGGGGGGGGAGGAAAACAAGAAAAAAAATCTGCCTCTGCCTCCCAGCAATTTGCCTCCTTGCAGCAAACAGCAAACAGCCTGTTTTAGTTTCATTTTCAGCACATCATGATTAGCACAAGAAAAAAAAATCTGCCTCTGCCTCTGCCTCTGCCTCCCAATTTGCCTCATTGGGGCAAAAAGCAAACAGCCTGCTTTAGTTTCATTTTCAGCCCAGCCTGATTAGCACAAGAAAAAAAATCTACCTCTGCCTCTGCCTCCCAATTTGCCTCCTTGCAGCAAACAGCAAACAGCCTGTTTTAGTTTCATTTTCAGCACATCATGATTAGCACAAGAAAAAAAATCTACCTCTGCCTCTGCCTCCCAGCAATTTGCCTCCTTGCAGCAAACAGCAGTCTGCTTTAGTTTCATTTTCAGTCCAGCCTGATTAGCACAAGAAAAAAAATCTGCCTCCCAGCAATTTGCCTCCTTGCAGCAAACAGCGGAGGCCCACATAGCAATAGGCAATGGCAATTCCTGCAGCCTGAAACAGCTAAGGGTCAGGAAGCCGATCCAATGGACAATCAGGCTGTGCTGAAGCTGAAACGGGCTGTTTGCTGCAAGGAGGTAAATTGCTGGGAGGCAGAGGCCAAAGAGTGGGGGCTGGCTTGTGGGCGGGGCTGTATAATTCGCTGTATAATACGCACCCAAATTTTCATCCACTTTTGGGGGGGGGAGTGTGTCTTATACTCCGAAAAATATGGTATATGCCTACACATACATACCTACATACATATATCTACACACACCTATATTGCGAATTATCCTAAAAAGATGAGTTCCAGGTGTAGCTATAAAAGAAGAAACAAACATCGCAATCTCCGGAATTTTAAAATAGATTATCCACTTAGCTTTTGTTAGCCTCTGCTAACAACGTCAGAGTGTAAAAACTACCATTGAAGATATATTTATGCAGCATTGCATATTTTAAAGTTCCAGAGATAGCGATGTCTGTGTCTTCTTTTACACACCTATATTCATATACTCTGTATTTCTTGACATTAAACGAATCACTAGAAAGAATATCAAGGAAAATGTTTAGCTTTTGAATGCATCATTGGTGGGTTTCAAAAATTTTTACTACCAGTTCTGTGGGTATGGCTTGGTGGGCGTGACATGGATTGGTGGGCGTGGCTCGGTGGGCATGGCAGGGCAAGGATACTGTAAAATCTCCATTCCCACCCTACTCCAGGGGAAGGTTACTGCAAATCCCCATTTCCTCCCGATCAACTGGAACTCGGGAGGCAGAGAATAGGTGGGGGTGGGGCCAGTTAGAATTTTTACTACCGGTTCTCCGAACTACTCATAATTTCTGCTACCGGTTCTCCAGAACTGGTCAGAACCTGCTGAAACCCACCTCTGGAATGCATGTATCACTAAATCCACTTATGGTACCTATCTCATTGTCAATTGTGAATAAAGTGGTAACATGAGACCATAAGAACTTTATTCAATTCTCTGAAATGAGAACCATCTGACGCTTTGCATTGAATTGAAGATTAAATAAATTACCTATTCAATGTGAGAAATAAAGAAAACAAGAACATAAGAAGAGATATAATATGACAGGAATAGCTCTAAATCCAATAGTAAGGATTTATTAAAAGAATGTGATGCCGATAAGCAAATTTCTCTTAGGCATACATTCTTTGTTAGAATTAGACCTTACATATTCTGCCATTTGCCATAAATGTTTTTATGATATACAATAACTATTCAGTTATTTCAACAAATAGTTTTTATGAAGTACTTTCTCAGATTAAATGCAAGTGATTTCTGGGAAATGTCAAATATGCAGATGATAAAGAGATAAGGGAAAGCAAAGCATTTTAGAGGACAATATCAAGATTCAGGAGAATGATGACAAACTGAACAACAAGCAGAAACCAGCAAGATGAAATTCAATAGAAAAACAATGCAGAACAGCTGAACAGGAAGGGGAAAAAAAACCTTAAAGGCACATAGTGTATGCAGGGGAGACCATAAAGGGCAGCCGTATAGACAAAAAGGACTTAGTGCCTTGATGAATCGTTTTAGGAATGACACTGAAAACTAGAATGTATCCAGAGGAGACCCAAAGGCACTTTTTTAAAAAAGCAACTGGACTTTCTTAGCGGGAGTTTCTTTGACAATGTTTTGTTTTTCATCCAAGAAGCTTCTTCAGTTCTGACTGACTGTTGGTGAATGACTGTTGTAAGATACCCAGAGTCAATGGATAGGAGATGGATGGCAAACCATTTTCATAAATAAATAAATATTTCCCAACCAAGAGAGTTCAGTTGCCTTTTGGAAAAAGCACTTCTGAAACAACCTTGGCCTGAATGATTGAGAATCTCAATAGACCCGTGATGGCGAACCTATGGCACATGTGCCACAGGTGGCACGCGGAGCCGTATCAGTGGGCACACAAGCATTGCCCTAGCTCAGCTCCAGCATGCACGTGTGTGCCGGCCACCTGATTTTCAGCCCTTCTGGTCCACCGGAAGTCGGGAAACAGGCTATTTCCCACCTCCGGAGGGCCTCGGGGGTTGGAGGTGGAGAAGGCAGTTTTCGCCCTCCCCACACTCCTAGAAAGCCTCTGGAGCCTGGGGAGGTTGAAAAACGGCCCAACGGGCCCACTGGCCCATCGCTTGCCAAAAGCATGGGGAGCGTGGGGGGGTTTACATGCGCATGTGCGGGGGGTGGGGCGCATTGAATTATGGGTGTGGGCACGTACACGCGCAAACTTCCCGTGTTCCCATTTTTGGCACGCAACAGCAAAAAGGTTAGCCATCACTGCAATAGACGTATGATGTCTATGATGTGAAGGGCATCTATGTGAAGGGCATCATATCCTGGAACAGTGGGGGAGTGCTGAATATGTTTATCCTGGAGAAAAAGAAGATTCTGAGAAGGCATAATAGCTATTTTCAAGTCTCTCAAGGGCTGTCCCATAGAAGATAGGGCAGTAGGTTTAGATTACAAAGTAAGTTTCAGCTGACCACCAAGAAAATCTCTTAAAGAGCTATTCAACAATGGAACAGGCTGCCCTATGAGGTGGTGGACTCTCCTTCCCTGGCAGTGTTTAAATAGAGGCCGGACAGCCATCTATCTGGGATGCTGGAGCAGTGGATTCCCGCAGTGGACAGCAATTGCAGTAGAAAAAAATCATTTCCAACATTTGGATTTATACGATTCACCAACGGGAAAGACTTTGATCACATACGCTATGATCAATTAATTTTTGAAATTCCACTGATTTCTGCCTATTTGAAGTCACTCTGCCTCCCGGCTTCTCCAGCAGCTTATTGACAGGTCTGGACACGTTCGGCTTCTGTCCACTTTAAACGGGAGCTTGAGATTCACCACCTGTCCTGGAAAGAGCCATTTCGAGAAAGGAGAAGCCGGCAGTCGGGAGAAGAGGCGGAAAGAGAGAGAGTGAAAGGCTGCTGCTTGCGCGCCCTCTGATCTCCATCCCCGCCTTCCCATCTTCTGGGGCGGGTACCTGCAAGAGGGCGTTGGAGGAAGCCAGCTTGGCGGTATCCCTGAGCACGTCCTGGGAGCCCATCTTCCCCGGCACCGTCCCGCCATCTTTCGCGCCCATGCAAAACGATTCTCCGTGCGGTCCTTCCGACCTTTTTTTCCCTTCCCTCGCTGGCGGCCTTGTCAGAGGAGAAGCAGCCCGTGGCTCCTCCCCGTCGCGCTCGGATCCCGTCAGCCGCAGAGGGAAGACGAGAAGGCGGCGGCTTCGAAGCTTGTTCCACCTAATCCGCTGCCGATACCGTTACGCTGTCCTTGCCTTTTTTCTTCTTCTACTTCGTCTTCGTCTTTCTTTCTTCACACCTGCAGATTCACACGTGGCAAAACCGGGAATCCAGCTGAGAAGGCTTGTGCCGCGGAAGGTGCCCCGGCCTTCTCTGAACTGGTCGGTTGTCTTGGACAGGGCGTTGTTTGCCTCGGTAAGGCGGAGGAGAGGCTGGTTTCCCTAGTCCTTATTCCCCAGTCCTATCTCGTACTGGGAATAAAGATCAGGACTTGGGACGGGTTGCCTCTCCACTGAGTTTGCGACCACTGCCTGCTACTGATGTTTTTCTAGTTGGACGGATTTCTTTGAAATGTCCTATACGCCTAAACGTGGCAAAGGTTAATTTTATGCATGGTGCTCCCATACAGCTTAAACGGAAACCGATTTTATTACACTAGTATTCATGAACATGTAAACATGCAGAATAACAGAGTTGGAAGTACACAGTGCATGAACTGCATATGCCTTCTATCTCAGTGGGCTTGGGTTGTCCCTTTCAATGGTTAGCTTCTCTGTAAAGGGAGAAGCTGATAATGAAAAGTGGAATAGAAAACGGTTACTTAATTTCTAATGCATATGCCCATTACACTAAGCCTTGATTTCTAATTTTTCAACAAATGCTCCAAGTTTGTCCACCTCACAAATAAGCTTCCAGCCTTAATTATTAAACCATTCACACAATTGGGCTGGGACTAAACTAACAGTGAACACTGATTAACCCTTGATTGTGACCTCATGTACTATGCAGTCATAACTATAAACTGTTTTTCCTCTATAGCTAAATCATAAAATGGTTTAGAATAGAATAGAATAACAGAGTTGGAAGGGATCTTGGAGGTCTTCTAGTCCAACCCCATGCACAAGCAAGAGACCAATGCCCTTGCAGACAAGTGGCTGTCCAGTGTCTTCTTAAAAACTTCCAGTGTTGGAGCATTCACAGCTTCTGGAGGCACTGATTAATTGTTCTAACTGTCAGGAAATGTCTCCAGAGTTCTAAGTTGCTTCTCTCCTTGATTAGTTTCCACCCATTGTTTCTTGTCCTACCCTCAGGGGCTTTGGAGAATAGCTTGACTCCCTCTTCTTTGTGGCAGCCCCTGATATATTGGAACACTGCTATCATGTCTCCCCTAGTCCTTCTTTTCATTAAACTAGGCATACCCAGTTCCTGCAACCGTTCTTCATATGTTTTAGCCTCCACTCCCTTAATCATCTGATTTGGTTTAGCTTGTGTAAACCCAGACACTGATTTATGAACCATAATTCATGGTTTAGTATGTTGTGAAAATATGTGTGGTCCATTCAATAAATTATGGTTAAATAGTGGCTTAGAATACTGTGTGACCCTCAACTAAAAGTGATTGACATTGGTATCAGCAAAAAATGATGAAACATGTACTATATTGCAGTATCACATTGCAAGCCCCAGCTCTTTGTAATTGTGTCCCAGTATCAAGTGAAAGGACATAAATCTCATGGTTTGGGTTGTGATTGTGAGCTGTACATCAGAATCTGGCCTTGAAATTAAGAGGTTAAAGAAAATAGGTGGGAATTCCATAGAACTCTCTGTAGAGGTTTTGGGTGAAGGGTGTTCTGCCTATGTAAGAATCAATTGTATTCACAACTGAAATCCAGTGAGAATTCCTTGCCACTTAATCATTCCAACAAACTGGAATTGGCAATGGGGGAATACTACATCCTGTTAAAGGTCATGGCCAGCTATGTGGAGGAGCACACGTTGCGGGAATATATAATGCTACATTTATTGACAAAATGACAACAATAACAAATATGGAAGAAGAAAACTGGTCAATATGAACTATAATATGCAAGATTCAAATTTGAACTAAAGCAGAAATCATGTAAAAACCTCATGCAAACACTTTATATAGTTCTACATTTTCTTCTAGATCAATATGTCAAATCATATTGTCTGACTAATTGTCACATCAATTATTCATATTGAAATAATTGCCATAAGTTGTTTTTTATTTCAAAACCAACTTTATCTTAACTTTTATTTGTCAAATATACACAAGTATCTGTAAATTGCTTTTATAAAGCTAAATAAATAATGCAGTTATTTTGGGGGGGGGAATTGGGATTAAAATAATCTTTACAGGAGATTATTTTATAGAACATTAAAGAATTTTTTGTTATCTTCTTCTAATGTAATCTGCTAATAGTTATAATTGCACAATTAAATACATCCTTTGAACCCATCTTCAGACCAAAACTTTCCTGCATTGTATAGCAAAATACTTTTCAATAAATGTGTTTATATAAGTTGCCTACAATCAATAAACCCAAATGAATCTGGATCAATTCCTTCAGATAAATGCAATTTACCAAACATGTTTTATTCATGTATAGTATTATTGAAAATATCCAATGATACAACACTCCGAAAACACACAATTTCATTCCTGGGTGCAATCATATTTTAGTATTTCATATGTTTATATAATTTTCTGCTATCTTCTCTAAAATGAATAGTATTTATTTCTTCAGAGTTTTCTTATAATGCTAGCTAAAATGCATATATCAAACTCTCATTCAATAGGCACTTGTTTGCCTATTTTTCTTTAGATGAGCTATGTAATCGCATTACATCCGTTACTTTTTAACACTTGAATACTAATACAAAAGATTATAATAATTCAGGAGATAGACTAGGGTTAGTTCAACAATAAAAGAATTTTGTTCCAGTGCTGTGGAGTCGGAGTCGAGGAGTCGGGGGAAATTTTGGGTACCTGGAGTCGGAGTCGGCAAACAATGCACCGACTCCAACTCCTACTAAATTTAGATTGGAATTTTAAAAAAAGCAAGTTTAAATGTCCCAATTCACAAAAAGTTATAATTAATGACTTCTCTACTGTAAGAATAAAGACCAATGCATGCAGTGCCTCACGTTAGCTTAAACTTTAAACATGACTATGGGATTCTACTAGGGAAATCATGTTTTATAATAAATGCCCCTTCCTGGATCCTCCCACTGCCCTATCTTCAGCAGCAGATCAGCACACAAAAAGGAGAAGGCAGCAGCTTCTGCCCAACTACCTCTGCTAGAAGAGCTTAGAAGAACTTGGTGGAACAGCTTCTTGGATTCAACTGTAAGTGTTTATATTTATTTTAAAACCTGCATGCCTGTTTTTCTGTATGAGGGAAGACATGTGTACATGTTTCTGGAAGAAACTGTCTATCCTAGGTTTGTAAGTGTGGTGCAGGAATGTATGAATGTTTATGTATAGTGCAGATTGTTTATATGCTCTGAGTACTAAAATGTAGGCTCTGTGTTGTGTGTGTATGTGTTCAGTACATGTCTGTGCATGTTTTTCTGTATAGGACAAATCATGTCTAGGTTTAGTGCTGGGATATATAGCTTATTTGTTTGTATAAAGCCATGTACGTAGAACTTACAAGACTGTGTATGTTGATATTAAAAATCTAATTATATGCCAGTTAGTATAACATATTTTATATTTTAGGGAAAGAGACATCCTAAACAATGGCAAAAAGACTGCTAACAACAAACACGACAAAGTCTACTGTTTATGAGCACTCTGCATTATCAAGTGATGGAAAACATTACGTGTGCCAATGTATTAGAAAAGATGATGATGGTGAAAAACAATGTGATGCAAAAATTAGCAGTTTCAGTAGGCCTGATAAAAGTGCACCTACAAGAGCATCAAATTTGAAAAGACACTTACAGCGTTTTCATCCCAAAGTGTTAGAAGCCGTGAATGAGAAAGATAGCAATGAAAACATTGCATCTACTTCTGTGACAAAAAACGTTCAGAAATCTACTGGAGAACAATCACAAATAAGAAAATTCTTTATATCTGACAAAGTTACCATAAGGATGACACCAGAAAAATTCAAACACCACTTTATTGAAATGGTAGTAAAGAATAGTGTACCGCTATCCATCTTTTCACAGACAGCCTTTTTAGGCCTAAATAGAGAAATGGCAAAAAAAACTTGGGTGTTTCTCTGGAAAGAGAAAGTATAAGGAAACTTATAATTGAGGAGGCCAAATGTAAAAAGGAAGAACTAGAGAAAGTTCTGAAAGGACGTTTTGTCTTCCTTAAAATGGATGCATGCACACGTCTCAGAGTCAATTATTTCACTATTAATCTTAGATTTGTGGATGAAAATAACAAAACAATAACACGGACCCTCAGATTAAAGGACACTCAGGCACATCACACCAGTGATTATCTTCAGAAGTTAGTGGAGGGTGTTCTAGAAGATTTTGAAATTAAAAAGGAACAGATTTTATGTGTTGTGACAGATAACGCTTCTAACATGTTGAGCACAATTGAGAAGATGAACGCAGATGAAGAAGGTAACAAACAGATATTAGAGTTAGAGGAAGACAGCTCTGCAGGTATTGGAGAAAGTTTAGAAACAAGAGAATGCTGACATTTTTTTAGACTACTTTGTTGATGAAGCATTGAAGCTTGCTACTATTCATCATATGCGATGTGCTGTTCATACATTGCAACTTGCCATAAGAGATGGATTAAAAGATCGCCATGCAGCTACACTAATTGGCAAATTACGGCAAGTAACTGTTGCAGCCAGGGCCCCGAAAACAGATGCAATTTTGAAAAGACGTGCAGGAAAAGGGCCATTTTGGATCAAACAACTCCCTGGGGAAGCACTTATTTAATGGTGAAGCATTTGTTTGAACTTAAAGACTTCATAGAAGAAATGGACAATGAAAATCTTGCATTAACTGAAAGCCAGTGGACACAAACAAAAGAGCTGGAGAACCTTCTTTCTCATCCCTTCATGTCACCAAGAGGTTGCAATGTGACGATCTAACCCCGGGTAAATTCCTCTTGGAATGGAAGAGCCTGTTATATCGCCTGAACAAAAATGGAGGGTTAATAGCTGAGGGCATTGCATCTTCAATGATGAAAAGAGAGAGTCTTTTGCTGGAAAATGAAATCTTGCTAGTGGCTATTTATGTCGACCCAATGAGCCGACTTTTGTTGAACAGTAAACAGACTGCTACTGGGAAAAAGGCCCTCTATGGTGTAGCAGTTCGCATGAAGGGATTATGACCTGAAATACCTCCACAGGAGGATGAAGTTCTTTTAAGCAATAGTGGTAACTCAGGATCATCTTCTTCAAACGAAGAATTAGACTTTGATTTCTTCTTAGACAAAATGGAAGTTGCTAAAGGAAAGCGACGTCGCATAAGCGTTACAGAACCAGTAAATGTCCAAATAAAAAAATTCCAACAGGAGTTTTATAAAGCACTAAAAGAAGTTGAAAAGTATGATCGCTCATCAAAACTTACTGTTGATGAAGCCATCCTTGTTTATCCAGAGATCGTTAGTGATGTGGCCAGAATAGTTACTGCAATGCCACCCACCCAAGTCAGTGTCGAAAGATTATTTTCAGCCCTAAAAATAATAAAGTCTGACTTAAGAGCCTCTATGAAAGAGGATCTGGCAGAGGCAATTCTCTTCCTTAGAACTCTACATTGAATTGATTTGCATTTGCTAAGCCTATAACTACATTTCAAGATTAATATAAACCATTTCTAGGTTTTACAGATTTTGTTTTTGGTTCATATAGATAAGCTTTGTTTTTGTTCTAAAACAACCAAATAATGTGGTTTGTATTTTTGAACTGGTAAAGTTCCTGTTCCTGATGTTTATGCCTGCTGCTACTATCCAGCCACTTGATTAATTAAATTAATTTTTAAAAAAAAATAAAACTTTGTTGTTTTCATTGTGTTTGTCTTTTGCTTAAACTGTTCAATACAGTAGACTGTTGGCTTCCCAGCCAGTAGTCCTGTGGTAATGACATGTATGTTGGCTTTCTTTCCTTCAAGGAATGTATAAAATACATTCGCATATTAATACAGAGGAGTCGGAGTCGGAAGTACAAAAAACTTCGGAGTCTGAGTCGGAACATTTATCTACTGACTCCACAGCCCTGTTTTGTTCAATAACATGTATCTATGTATTAGTTCCACTAGATGGCAGGCCTTCCTTAGAGCAACAAGTAGAAAGATAATTTATGAGAGAGAAGATTTTGTCTTAGCAACATCTTTGCTTCTGGGTAATTTTTTTCAATCAATTTTTACCATGTCATTGATGGAGACCTGCAATTCTATACACAGTTATCTGTGAAGATGTTCCAACTCAGGGAGACCTGCTTATGAAGAAAATACATGTGAGAATATACTAGCAGGGCAGGCTTAACTGGGTTATTGGAGAGGGGGGCTGCTGTTGTGGATATAGCTAACCGTATCAGCAGTTGGGGGGGGGTCAAAGGGATTAATTTAAGCAACAAATGTAAGTTAACTTGTTGGTTAAATCTTTCCTTCCTGCAGCTGAAAGAGAGAAAAAGACATAGGGAGGAGCCATATAAATAGGATTTCTCTGAGCATTCTTATCTCCTTTAAACTTTTGATTTCTTCCTCTCAACCTGGACAGAAAGGATGTTCCTCCCACTCCCATTTGACTGCAATAAAATTGATCCCAACTGCAATATTACAGATATTTTCTTTTCCTGGTCCATGAATAAAAAATGGTAAATCCAGGATATGGTAGCCTCCTTTGCAACAAATGGGAAGACTTCAGAATGGCATCTCTCCAATATATAGGTGATTGTGCAATGCAAAGAAAGAGGGTTGAAATGGGAACCCCAGGAGTGGGTTTACTTACCTTTACTACCGGTTCGCAACAGGGCCGCGTGTGTGTCCTTGCTTCACTCGTGCATGCACTCTTCTGCACATGTGCAGAAGCTTCCTGATGACGTCTGGGTCAGTGGGTGGAGCCTCCTGCCAGTTTTACTATCGGTTCTTGTGAACCGATCCAAGCTGTGGGCAACCCACCACTGGTGAACCCTCTTGAGTTGCCTGCAAGTATGCATTCCTCAAATTTTAAACATGTCAACAGGAAAAATTTCATGTTATGGAGCTGGCTATTCCTTTTTAATTAAAATGAATTCCTTTTATTTAAACTTGCATAAGAATTAATTGCCATTCATGTACTATAGCACATCTACACTATTTCATAATTTATTGTGGTGAAACCTACCACCCAAGTAGCTTAATGAGGAAAGAACATACTTGGTACCTGCGGGGTCCAGAAAATCAATAGGAAAGGTAGACTAGAATAATCTGAAAAATGGTGTAGTATAGTCTGATTTTATTATTCTGGTACATCCAGAATACGATCTTATGTAGAAATAACACACATAAAACTTCAGCAATTTTGATACATTGTAAAATTAGAAATTGTGCAATGAAAATAATGAAGTGGGTAAAAAGTAAATATACTGTTTATTGTTGATCTATTCCTGTAACGTTCATTCCAACTATAAATTAAAAAGGTGATCGAACCATGATATAAAACCAGTCTTCATTGTTAATTCTCCATGGTTTGCATTGTCTGCAGATTTCCATAAGTAGCTACTAACTATAATGTCAATAGTTGTACAGATCCGTTCTATAGCTTTGCAGTTTTATATGAACCTCACCTCATTTAGAACATAGAATAATAAAGTTGGAAGGGACCTTGGAGGTTTTCTAGTTCAACCCCCTCCCTACTCAAGCAGGAAACTTCAAACAAATGGTTGTCCAGTCTCTTTTTGAAAGCCTCCAATGATGGAGCTCCCACAACTTCTGAAAGCAAGCTATTCTATTGGTTGATTGCGCTCACCGTCAGGAATTTTCTCCTTAGTTCTAGGTTGCTTCTCTCCTTGATTAGTTTCCATCCATTGTTTCTTGTCTTACCTTTTGATGCTTTGGAAAATAGTTTGAGCCCCTCATCTTGAGCACCTTGGTAGTGCAGCAGATTTAAGTGCTGTTAAGTAACACCAGCTGCCTGCAATTACTGCAAGTTCGAATCTCACCAGGCTCAAGGTTGACTCAGCCTTCCATCCTTCCGAGGTAGGTAAAACGAGGACCCGGATTGTGGGGGCAATAAGCTGACTTTGTATAAAAAAGAACATCGCTTAGGGGGGCCGAAAGCCCTACTAAGCAGGTATATACAAAAGTATGAAGGCTATTGCTTAACGCATTGTAAGCAGCCCTGAGTCTCCGGAGAAGGGCAGCATATAAATCGAACCAATAAATAAATAATAAATAAATCTTTGTAGCCAGGATAAAGTAGAATACATAAATAACTATTCTTTCTTTGTGATTTATTTAATGATAAATATCTGACAATTTATTTCTTTTTAATAGCATATGTTTGAAACCAAGTTTTTGCAATCAACTGAAACCTGATATAAGGTATACTGTAGGTATCAAGATGTGTGGCTGGGTGGGTAATTATGGAATTAGCCTTCCAAGTAAGCGGGCAAGCTATTTTATGCATCAATCAAAATCCAGCAAATAAATTAAAGAACAAAACACATTTCACTCCGTTCAGTTCCTTCAATCAAGTAGGCATTTTGCTCTATGGTGACTAATGTAGAGTTAGCAGCAATGTCATCCAGCCCTTTTTCATGTGAATTTTTTTTTGCTTTCACAGTCAGATACAGGAAAAGGATGTTGAGGTGTTGCTGTTCCCGTGGTTCAAAGAACAAAGCAAATGAAACTGCTGCACTGGGGTTATTAGTCGTTTTTTGAAGCGCTAAACGTATGTGTTTAAAGTCATACTTGTCAAATCATTGTTCAGAAGGAAAGTGGCTTCAAATAATTAAACACTTTACCCTTAATTTCCTAAAAGGGTTCAGAACTTGAATATTACATGGGGTAAAAATGATGTTATGGTGCCAAGACTGGTAAATTGTTTGAGGATGAGCCATAAGATTGCGGGTTTTATGCATTGTTGGTTCGTGGAAGTGTCACTGTATTGTGGAGGTTGCATAGAATGTTGTTGACTCCTCGGATGGTAGGTCAACAATTTCCACAGCCATGAACTGTTAGCCTCAGTAGCCCTGGAAGTTGTGTGAGGATTCTGGAAGGTTTTGAACTGACCATGTCTTGAACTGACATGATGGCTGGTCTGCACTGGAGAACCACTTAGAGCAGAACTTGCATTGAACCTTAGTTAGAGTGATGGGATTATCAGGCTTCAGATTCTTTCTTTTTTTTTAAGCACAAAATCAGAATGGTGATCTAGACTTCCCCGCCCTCAGCACCGTGGAGCACCTGATGACTCAACACCCATGCTGGACAGCAATGGGAGAGGGAATTGGCTGGCAGTCTTACAAGAAAAACAGCCATAATCCTGCAGGATTTGTCTTGTGGAATGATGCCGTTTTAGCCCTTCTGCAATTCACAACATATGGAAGACGATAATTGTTGTAGGCTGGTCTGTTTTTTTCCAACCAGCTCCAGACTTTTTCAATTGCACACCAAAGAAGTAAAGGAAAGAAATGAAACACCAAAGTGGTTACAAGTGGGAAAGTGGTGGCAGTTATGGAGGCTGGAAGTTTGGGGAGAAACTGGAAATATTTGGTGATGACTGATAGTACAGGGAGCTAGATGTGAGACAGAAGGGTCTCTCTGCTATAGTACTCAGTGGAGAAAGTTTGAGAGGTCCCACTGGCAGGAACGAGGGATATCAAGTGACGTGTGGCCAGGCAACAATGAATTACTCCTGGCTTTCTCTCCTAGATCTATCAGCAGCCTCCAATACCGTCAACCATGATATCAGGGGACTGGAAATAGGAAGCAATGTTTCAGTGACTCTCCTCCTTTTTCCTGCCTATCCCTAGCCCCCTACTTTGTGAGGTGCTTCACAGATTCATTCCCTCCCCGCTTTTGTTTAACATATGAATCCATTCTGTGAGAACATCCAACAACATCAGGTTTAATACCATCAGTGTGATGATAATGCTCAGTTATACATCTTTGCCCCTGGTGAACTAAGAAACGTGTTCTCAGTTCTGCCCCACTGTTTGGGGGCTGTAGGAGTCTAAATGGGTAAAAGAAAGGTAGAATTTATTTTCAGAACCACTTACTTCAAATCCTGCAACAGGGCGAGGATCTAGCATTGTTCCTCCTGCTCCTAGGTTTCAAATTTGCAATCTCCCAAAATGATCTTTTCAAGAAACCCATTATAGAATCACAACATGTATTCTGATATATTGTGTAGTTTGTCTTCTAGTCTTCCTTGAATTAATTCAGTGTACCTGCTGTGTTTTCAGAACAAACACTCAGTATTGTTTAAACAATGAAGTAGTTTAGCCCTAGGAAAAATAAAGCATAATTATAAATAAATACATAAATATGTATTATTGAATGCGCATGTAGAACATTTCTAAGAGTTCTTATTTTCCATTCTGAGAAAAATATAATGCTCGATAAATGTCATTTGAACAAAAAACTTGAATTCAGGTGGGTCTCATTTTTCTTTGCTTTCAAATATAATGCTCTGGAACCATCCAAAATTAAGGAATGAATATAAAGACATGAAGATTGGGAGTCCTTGGTGCTTGCTGAGCTTGGTTGTATTCTTGCAGATGTTTCCTTACCCAAACTAGCTAACATCAGCAGCAGGGATGGGTTCTACTTACCTTAACTACCAGTTTGCAATGGGAGCGCGCACCCTGGTTTTTCTAGCATGCTCACACACTTTTGTGTGTGCATGCTCACACACTTTTGTGTATGCGCAGATCTCCCATGATGACATCATGGCAGGTGGGCCGGGCCTCCCACCACTTTTACTACCGATTCTATAGAACCGGACAGAACCAGGAGCAACCCACCACTGATCATCAGTCAAGATTGATCCTCAGAGAGCACCAAGGATTCCTCATTTCAAACCTGAGCTACAAATATTCTCCTTTATTGCTACCACACATATGGGTGTCAAATAGACGAAATCTATAGAGAACATCTGCAGGAAAGGCAGAGAGCGGAATCCTGCTTTAATAACCAGTGCCTTGATATTATCAAAAGACTAAATCATTGTTACATCTGAAAAACTAATGTTTGACTGTATTCAAAGGAGTAGAATTGCTGCTGTTCAATTCTAGAAATTTCTGCACTGTTCCCATTCCAGAGAGAAAAAACATCTAAATGATAAAAGGATGATCAGTGATTATGCTAAATAGATTTTTAATCATCTAAAGGGTAGATATTGTAGTTTGTTGCTATAGCAAAAAAGCCAAAGAATCCTGGGGTTTCTATTAGTCCTGTAAAGACTTAACGAATTTATTATTAATAAGTATTCACTTCATTAGAGGAATAGAATGAGTTCCAGAAAAGGTGAAATTATAATGCAAATCTGCCCTTCCATTACTATTTTATCATTTTTCTAGGGATTATTTTAGTAGTTAATACAGAGTTGCATCTAGAGCAATCTATTTCCACTTATTTAGTGTCAACTTTGTATAAAAATTAATGGCAATAACTGTTGTCTGTCCCTAAAACTATATGCTAGCAAAAAAAAAGTTGTCATGTCTAGTCCTCAAATATTTTTTAAAGTTTCCAGATCCTAAACAAGAACAATTTGATGTAATCTGAAAGCCACCATTATCATCATCATCTCCATCATCGAACTCACATCTTATCCCAGTTTCCTCATTTATGTTAACAGAATCTCCACCCCACCCATCATTTCGTATACTCTATACCAGTAATGGCTAACCTTTTTGCCATAGCATGCCAGGACCGTGGGGGGTCACGCACATGTCGACACCCATAATTCTATGTGCCCTGCGCATGCGTGAGAGATCACCACCACCCCGCTCCTGGCACGCGATGGCATGGTAGGCCCATTTTTTGCTCTCCTCAGTCTCTAGAGCCTTTCTAGGAGTCTGGGGAGGGTGAAAACGGCCTTCCCCATCTCCCATAGGCCCTCCAGAAGCTGAAAATGGCCTGTTTGCCAACTTCCGGTCCTACCTGGCCTCCAGAGGGCCTCCGGGGGTGGGTGGGGAAGGCCGTTTTCACCCTCCCCAGACTCCTAGAAAGGCTCTGGAGGCTGGGGAAAGAGAAAAACGGGCCTTCTCCACCACCCCCTGAGGTCCTCCGGAGGCAAGAAACAGACTGTTTCCCTATTTCTGGTGGGCCCAGAAGGTCCGAAAATCAGCTGGCGTGCACCAGAGCTAAGCTCGCATGCCCGTGGTGGCATGCATGCCATAGGTTCGCCATCATGGCTCTATACCGATACCTTTCTTCCAAAGGGTGCAAGAAGGCACATCTGGTTCCACTCCAGTCCAATGCATTTCTCATGAATAGTCTGGATATTCTTTTGTTTGTAGGTCTTTGGATCAAGGCTTTAGTTGTTTAAATGTCATTAAATATGGCTGATGCATATACATATCAATATACATATCAAATAGATTATGTAAATTGAACTTTTCCTGATTTACACAGGCTCCGAAACATTCACATTTTCTGTATGTTCAAGTATGATTTCTAACCTACAGGGAAAAAAGGTGCTATGGAGAAGTAAATGAACCTAGCGCCAAGCCAGGCATGTATTTAATATTCTGACCATTAGATGACAGAAAATGAAGGGCAGATACTTTAAGAGCAAGTATTCTTTCTGATTGTATATCTCAAGAAGCCAATTTCACCAAATTTCCCATTTTCTATAGCGTACATGTGTGAGAATCTTACTTAAGATTTTTTGTTTGGATTTCCCACAGACTTTGGTTTGAAACCCTTCCACAGTCCTTTAGCCAAATGTATCTTCCAGTCCTTGTGAAGTACAATTCATCTCAAGTCAGCTGTCCAACACACCATGGTTCCCAAAGCAAACTCTTTCCCCTGTATATGTTAGACTTCAAGGAGTTGCAATATTCTTTCTTTTTTCCTTCTTCCGTTGCCTAGATAGATAAACAATAATAGTACCTGATCACACAGCATCATGGGCTGCCTTCTGAGGTTTTTAAAGTCTGTGGTGATATAATCATAGGTATTCTTTGTAGTGCTGTATGTCTCCTAATCTATCAGCAAGATGGGATGATTGGAAGCAGTCTTGGAAGCAGTTCTGTCATGTCTTTGAAATTTGTTATTGGCAGACATAATTCACACACTAGTGAGTTCGGTTAGCATTCTTTTATTTTAGTTTTTCAAAATAGTGACATACCAACTATAGGTAGACCTTGAATTACAACTACAGTTGAGGCCAAAATGTATGTTGCTAAATGAGACAGTTGTTAAATGAGTTTGTTTTCCCCTCTTTATGAGCTTTCTTACCACCGTTGTGAAACTGGCTTCCCCATTGACTTTGCTTGTCAGAAGGTCAGAATAGGTGATCACAGATCATGGCCTGCAACCATCATAAATGTGAACCAGGTACCAAGCATCCAAATTTTGATCACGTGACCATGGAGATGCTGCAATGGTTGTAAGTGTGAAAAATGTTCAAAGGTGACTTTTTTCAGTGACTTTTTAACAGTCACTAAATGAATGGTTGTAAGTTGAGGACTATCTAAACCTGCATCTTCATTTTTTTCTTCAAGTTTTTTGGTAGAGCAAGAAAACTTGTAGAGCAATTTTTCTACATTTTCAGGATCCATCATTTTGTTTCTCATTCTGTAACAACTCTTTTGTTCCTACAAATGTTCAGCCTGTTTCATTCAGCCGTGATTATAAACACACACACTTCCCTCCTGCTAACATTGCTGTAAATTATTAAAATATGCATCTCTATTTTCCTGGCAGAAAATACTGGTAGCTTAATTGTATTTACAAAACATTTGTACCCTGGGAATGAGGCTTTGCCCCGGGATATCCTAAGAGAAGTGGAAGACAGTACAGTATTTCAGAAGTGGTGGATTTTATGTGCATTTATGTGTGTTTGGCAGCTGACATTTTCTTCATACATGGCAATATTCCTTCATCTATGGAATTCATTCATCAGATGAGGTTTTTGGCCCTCAATTTCAATAGTTAAAAATGGAAGCAGAAAAAATTAATAGAGATCAGACTAATACTTGCTACTAGCTTTGAGATCAGTATAACATATTCTTCTATCATAAGAATAAAGAACCTGCTGGAAAAAAAGGTTTCAAATGTTCTTAAACCATGAGTTCCAACACTCTTCACATCTGACATAATGGTTGATTTGTTTCCCCAATTTTGCTCTGTTTATCTGAGAATAAATCCCACGTCATTGCATACTTCTGAGTAGAAAAGTAGAATTATGCTCTAAGTAAATACTGATGAATGGACAATCACAGCATTGATCAAAATGTTATTTCATCTCTGTTGAAATCAAATATACTTTTCCATGGAGTCACTTCACAAGCATCTTGAAAACACATGAAATATGTGCATGTATGAAACAATCTTAAGAACTGCTTGGCATACACAATAAATATTCTGGAACATGTTATGCATTGAAAATATTTATTGCTGTATAACTCCAGCTTTCCTAGCAACCAGTCCATGCACTTCCAACCTGATGCCTTCCAGATGCATTAAAACTACAGGTTCCAAAAATTCAAACCCAGTGTTTAGATTCTAGTTCTGGATTTCAGGAAGTAGAGCTCCAATGTATTTAGAGTTATCAGCTTGGGAAAGAAGATTTTTACATGTCAATAATACAATTGCTTTCCACCAGATCCTGCAGTGCAGTAAGAGCAACTTTAAGCTGTGGGAAACGTAATAATCCATTTTTATATGGCCACAAAATAAATTATGTGCCTCAAAAAAGAAATCAATGCCTATAGCCCAACCTTCAGAAAACATTATGGGACTCAAAAAAAAAAAAAACCCCACCTCACCAAAACCAAACTAAATCCTTATTGATCTCCAGATATTACAGAAAACTCCAGATATTACAGAAATAGGTTAAATGTTGCCCTTAAAAGTTTGTAGGAAACAGTACACATTGAACTCATTGACCAACAACAGCGAAGGGAATGTATCAAAATGTTCTCTAAGTAGACTGTTTTGTACATGTTGCAAGCGCAAATCAGGCTTTTTCACTGTATTCCGTTTAACAGACACCCTGTAGATTCAATGTTAATTCATGCATTATCAGAGCAATTGATGGGGTTGCTTTCCTATCAGTTCTTATGCTGGTCCAGCAAAGTCTTTGTCAGAAAGCTCTATAGGCAAGGATGAATAATTCATTTTTGCCGAAATTGTTATTTAGGGAGAGGAACCATGCAACGTACCTTACATATGTAGTTCTTTGCTATGGAAGCTTCCTGGAATGATGTGGGAGTGAAATGGAGAAACAGCACCCATTCTTCAATAACATATGAATCACATCTAGTGTGGAACATCATGACCTTCTACACATCTATAGAGAGCCTTCTTAAATTGAAAATATTTATTTATCAATTAACATAAACAGATCTTTTCCATATGTGCTGCAAGCAACTCACTTTTTTTAAAAAAAGTTACAAAATGACCACAAAAAAGTGTAATAAGCTTTTCATTTAGTGTTAAGTGGTTGGCGTGTAACTATATGGTTACCTTTCAATGTCATCATTTTTCTAATATCTACTGTATGGAATTTAACTCTTCCTAGTTTTTGGTATAGCTGTATGGTCTACACCAGAGGTCCTCAAACTTGGCAGCTTTAAGACTTGTGGACTTCAACTCCCAGAATTCTCCAGCCAGCTATGGAGAATATTGTGTGGAGAATATTATGGAGCATATTGTGTAGACCTCTGGTCTACACAATATGCTCCATAAAATACCTTAGTTTTTACTACATCTCTCTCTTGCTCAAATTTTCATGTCAAAGCTCCTGTTGGCATACCTTGTTCTGACCATAATTCTAAGAATTTCTAATTTATTTATTGAATGTCTTTGATGTTATTATATTCCATTTAAACCTCTACAAATGCCCTCAGCTCATAGTTTCCAGTTCCCTGTTTCCTCTGCCCACCCCTTTTCTTTTTCTTGTTGCACATTCAGGATTGGAAGAATGCAACAACAATGACAACAACAACAAACCAAAACATTTATAATGTTGAATTTATTTTATTTCAGGTTTTTCCCAAGAATTCTGAATCCTTCTCAAGAGAAATAATGTTAATTATTTACCATAAGTCTCCCAATTACTTTTTCTAAGTGCCAGTAGCCAATCAGTTTGTTTCTGAATACTGGGGCCTTATTCCCAAGCTTTGAAAGAGAAACAAAGAGAACAAAATGGCAAGGTAGTTATGAGAGAACGTTTTAGTTTCCTCAAAAATAAGCACTTGATGACTGAAAAATTGAAAAGGAAACTTCCAACATGCATTATGCATTAAATTAAAATGTTTCAACCAAGTTGATTCTATTTTGTTTGGATTCAATTGGGACTACAATGAGTCTCTTTTCCCTCCAAATGTTAAATTAGCATACAGCATGATCACTGTGTATGATTCTATGCCACTGAGAGCTGCACCTCATACATCTTGCTGCAGTGGCTTTTAGTTCCCCAAAACAAGAACCTGTCAATCTTCGAGGTACCATTGCAAGATCCCTCACTCTCGTTACCTCAGCAATTCTGAGATGAGTATTACAAAGGTAACTATTTCTGTGCTAGGGTTAATATAGCTCGGAAAATAAAATAAATCCTCCCTGTCCCAGTAATTAGACTCCAGTGTGTGATTGTTTGGAGAACATGGTGCCTTCCTTTGGCTAAGCAATGAGCTGAGTACCCTTCTCTATAATCATCATACGGTGTGACGGAGGCTGTGGAGGCTGTAATTGTACATCTGAGGCTTTTTGATGGGTGGATGTATTTTTATTATCTGCATCTTTTATTCTGAAGCGGCAGCTTCCACCTAGCTCCAATTTAAAAATAAAGCAAAGGATTCAGAACAAGTGACTGTGGATTGCCAAAAGGGCTTTTCTTCAAAGTTCTCAACAGCTGGATATTCCTGACTCTAAAGTACAAAGACTGCTTGTGTAGGCCAAGGGATGCCCACACATTGCCAAACCTTGACACAAATGTTGTTTTTGGATAGAGGTATTCAGGCACAGTGAATTCACTATGTATTGTCCTCTCCAGCTCTTTTCCTCCTCTTGGCTTGGAGCTAAGGGAAGGGGGTTCTGTAGCTATGTGGAAGACTGTCTAAACACCTGAATAAACATGTATGTGAGAAGTTACATTCCACCAGGAATAAATGGTACAAGTATTCAGGTGAGCTGTGCCGACACGAGGAAAATTCTTGCAAAGTTAGCTACTTCCTATCCATTTTGAAATTGCAAGCACTGAAGAAAATGGAAGATGCTGCTTCATGTAGTGTAATAGTTTGCAGCATAAGAGAGTGTCTGGGTTTTTTTTTCTAATATGCAGTCTATTAAGATTCTAAGGATGGGAAAATATGCAAAAGGATTAGAATACTGTACTGAAATGCCCATATAGATTGTTCACATTACAGTACTTAAGTCTTACGTACTTAAGAGAATAGAATCATCTTAAGACAATGAGAAACATAAGAAATTTAGAACCTGCAGCAGTCTGCATGTAAACCTTTTCCTTGCGCGCTTTGAAACATCCTCATTTTAATACTTTCAAAAAGATTATTTGATGTCATAAACTAGGCTTAGAATGTTTAAATGAACTTGTGAACCAAACTGAGGGGGACGGTCTGGGAAGCTGTAGCTGTACGCACTGCAGATATAAAATTCAAAGAGATTCGGATTTGACAGGAACATTATCAAAACACACTGTGTCTACAGTGACCGTATGTCCTTTACTGCAAAGATCAGACCTTTACAGTATATCATAAAGTTGTCATTTAGATTTATTTATTTTTCAAAAACTCAACTTTGTTTTGTTTTTATTTTATTTATTTTATTTGATTTATATGCCACCCTTCTCCGGAGATTCAGGCCGGCTTAGAATGTGTTAAGCAATAGCCTTCATACTTTTGTATATTTATACAAAGTCAGTTTATTGCCCCCATAATCCGGGTCATCATTTTACCTACCTTAGAAAGGATGGAAGGCTGAGTCAACCTTGAGCCTGGTGGGATTTGAACTTGCAGTAATTGCAGGCAGCAGATGTAAGTGGATGTTAATAACTGCCTTAGTCTACTGAGCCACCAGAGCCCCTAATAATTTTAAACTTTTACTGTACAAAGAGTACCACTTAAGGCACCATCTTTCATATTCCTGTGAAACATATGGAAATTGAATTGTACTTTTATATTAAATTTACATATACTATTTGATTTTAGATATTTTTATTACAATATGCATTTTTGTAAAAGTTTTTCTTGGTTTTGCTGTTTAATTTTCTTTTGTAAAGCAAAGTTATAAACATAAACAATTCAAACCTTTTATAATTATGAATTGTTTTCAGATTTGCCGTGTTTTCAGGATTATCCTTTATATTTTTCCAAGAAAATATTGTCACCAAAACTGTAGTGGCCCCCAAATCCATGCTCCAAAATTATAGGCAAGACAATCATTGCATAAGGGCAGAAGAAAAAGACAATGATTTAAACTCTGGAAATGTCATATATAGCAGTCTGGAATATAAATTCCTTCCCAATGTTCTTTTTTTATTATTATAATGAAGATCCATGTGTCTGCAATAAAACCAATTTAATTCTCCTAGTCTTGATTCTTCTTCTATAACTGCTGAATGGTGATTGAGTGTCTAGAGGGAAAGTAACTGATAAAACCTATCTGATTTTCTGACATTATCCCCACTCCCCCAAGGATGGGGTAGTGGTGGTGGAAAAATCAGTTGAGGCTCCCAACTAAAGATTTGAATCATTGAAGAAAATTATATTATGTAGAAGAATGGAATCCTTGTGGAATCTATTTCAAAAAGGAATGCAAGAAAAATAGTTATGAATGATGAGTTAAATTGAACAGAGCTCCCATGAAAATTGGATCTCACAAATCATATATATGTAATAGGTAATTAAATATATCCTGAGGGCATCTCTGCATCATCAGGGTGACTTAATTTTTCAAGACTTAAAGCCACTTCTAAACCATAAATTCAAAGCAAGGGTCAGGACCTGAATACTGGCGGCAGGAAGTGGGAAAAATACAACCGACTTCGGTTGTTATACTGAGAAAGAACAGTAGAAACATGCAGTCTTTAAATTGTGAAAAAGATAATAGGAATCTGTAAGTGAAACAAATGGGTCTTATTTGCTGCATTCAAATTAAGTTATGGAATAAATATAATAATTTAGTTTAACACTTTATGCACTAATTCTTCTTTCTCTTCCACCATACTTCTCCAATTTTGTCTCTCTTAGCAGCAAATAATATAAAAAGAGAATCCTTTTCCCAAAGAACAGCTTTCATTCCTAGAATCATATTAAAATGATTGTAATTAAAGATAGAAAGCACTAAAAGTACAACTAATCAAAGAAAAGCTGAGTCCTCTTTCTGCTGAATTTAGTAAAAAAATAAGAACAAACGAAAATCATGAAAATGAATTAGATTTGAATCATAAGAGATTTGAATTTAAAAAATAACTGTTAAATAAATCAAGATTTATAAGAAGAAAGAAAGGAAGAAAGAAAAGAGCAGTGAAAAGCAATTCTTTTAATACTACAATAGATGAATGTTAACAGCCTAAAAGCAGCTGGGAAGCCCAACTGTGGTGATGGTATGCAGAAAAATGACATAAGCTAAGCATTACAGATTTATCATACGAGCAGGCAAGCAAAGGGCATCTTGTGAAAAACATTCCCAAGATAATTATTTTCATCCAACTGCAATACATATTACATATTTGGGATTGGTGGAAACATGCCTTATTTGTAAAACTAAAACTCTATAGGACACCATTTGTTTAGCAGTGTTCCAATATCTAAGGGGCTGCAACAAAGAAGAAAAGGTCAACCTATTGTCCAAAACACCTTAAAGCAGGACAAGAAGCAATGGATAGAAAGTAACCAAGGAAAGAACCAACCTAGAATTAAGGACAAATTTCCTGACAGAATAATTAATCAGTGGAACAACTTGCCTCTAGAAGTTGTGAATGCTCCAATACTGGAAGTTTTTAAGAAGAGGTTGGACAACCGTTTGTCAAGCATTTAGTTCTCCAGATCGAGGAAATTATATATTTGCAATTAAATTAATCAAATGCATTTTATAGGGATAATAATTGCAAAAGTATCTTGAATGAGAAAACTGCTGAAACAGAATAAGAAACAAGCAAACAAAAACTTGGTGGCTCGGGAAAGCTCCATCAAGAAGTTTAAAAGACCAAACAGGGAAACGGTTGTTCCTTTTTGCCAGTTCTGATTTCAAAAAGGAGCAAAGAGATTCTCCCCAAGAGAGTTGACTTCAGGCCAGCCATTCTGTCCTTGAAATATCAGATGAAGAGTTTTTTTCCCCTTTGTTCAGTCTCCAGCTTGAAGCAGCTGGATAATAAATAAGCCAAGTTAATTTCTGCAATGAATTGTAGCAATGCTGCCAAGACCAGAGTTTGGAAATCATTAGTGACTCCAGTGTGCTCCCTTCCCCCGTTCCCAAGAAAAGTATAAATATTATAAAGAATATTAGGGGAACAGTCTTCTGATCTGACTTAAAATTTGCCTTGATCGGATTAATGGTTGGAAAAAAATACTACTTATTTTAAAACCATATTTTATACAGTACTAAATAATATTTGTCTTCAAAGAAATACCATCATATCTCAAAAATAATCACCATTAACATATTTTGGACTTTTCATGCTTATTCAGGACTGATGTACTAGGGAAGTTGTATGATCATTTCATCACATACTTGCAATGTTTTATTGAATTGTGTACAATTGTATGCCTTTGAAGGAATGCTAGTGGACTAGTGAACTAGTGGATTAGCACTGATGTTGTTACTTAGTTTGGGTAATAAAACATCTGCAAGCAAACAACAAGCTCAGAGAGCACCTCATTTCAACCCTGAGCTACAAATATTCTCTTTACTGTATGCCTTTTTATTGTGATTTCATTGTGCACTGCTTTTGAGCTTCCATTGGGGGGAAACATGGAATTAAATCCATAAAGATGTTCGAAAAAGATGAAGGGAATTTTGGAGATTCTTGTTTCCCATGGTGAATAAATCTTATCATTTTGCAGCAGACTCTCTCAAATTATTTCTGAAAGAAACCTATTGCTTAATGCATTGTAAGCCAGCCTGAGTCTCCGGAGAAGGGCAGCATATAAATTGAACCAATAAATAAAGCTAGCACACCTGTTCACAAAAGGCCATTATGAGAGGCATATATAGGTCATGTGGACATCAGTTTATTTCTCAAACCAACTTTCCTTTTTAATCCACAATCTAACTATCATGTGTCTCTTATATTAAGTTAGTTCAATATATACATGTTTTCTTCCATGAAAATAATCTTGTTAGTGGTTGTATTAGTTCTCAGTCTGAGAAGGAAAGGAAGAAAACTTCTTTCTGAGCCCTCCCCCCCTTTATTTTGGTGACATGGAAAACATTCCTTTGGATTCCTGGCACATTTGCCATGACAACTCCACTGACTTGGCATAGACATACAATGGCAAGAAGGGGCTGATCCATGCAAACAAGCCAAAGAAGAGCTTTCCCCAAAAAGGCACGGCTGGATTGTTGGTCATTAGAAGTGGAAGGAATGCTTGGACATCTGCCAATGGGATTTGGTCAGATCTTCTGCTTCTTCCTTGGTGAAATGCTCAGCTGAATTCCATTCTGGGAGATGTTTTTTTTCTAAGATTGATTATACACATCTTTCTCTACACAATGCTAATTTGACTTCTTTATCCCTTGTATTGCAAATATATCTTTTTCAATTCAGGGGAATTCTCCAAATTATGCCTTAAAATATGTGTTGTTGAAAAGTAACTTCATAGCAATGAAATCCTGACAATATATAGTGAGTTTCTAAAAATGGAATGACTTATCCTATTATGTCAATTGTTAACAAGAAAACCATTTGTGTAAGTATTGTAAGGCAATTCAGTAGGAAAATCTTATTTTTATAGATCTCCTGCCTCCCCTATCCTTTGACCCCAGAAATAAGCAAATCTCATTCTCATATATTGGATTTAGATATGGAAAATTCATATGTAAATCATTTCACTTGACTCTGCAGTTTTGAAGGGAAGAATACAATCTAGGAAATGAAGGAAACGTCAGACTGGTTATCTCTTCCCATGCCCCTACCCCAAAGGATAATGTAACTGTTAAACCCTCCATAGCAGCTCACAAGCAAGAAAAGGGATTAAGTTACAGAATTAGGGAAATGAGAAATACTGTATGTGTACCTTGCTTGACATTTATCAGTGTGTACCTTAAGGTGGGCCTTCCAAATTGCCTTTAATTATCTTTCTAAATGAATCTTGGTTTAACAAGGAAAACATTGAGAGGTCCTTGGTGCTCTCTGAGCTTGCTTGCTTTCTTGGAGACATTTCATCAGCCTAACTAGGAAACATCATCAGTGCTAGTAAGGATAAGGCAAGGCACCAGAATATAAACTGACAGCAAACAGCACTTCTAGCACTGCTAGTATATTGTTACCTAGTTAGGTTAATGAAATGTCTGCAAGAAAACAAGCAAGCTCAGAGAGCACAAGGACCCTTCATTTCAACCCTGAGCTGCAAATATTCTCCTTTGTAGGGAAAACATTATTTGATTTTTGGATAACACAATAATGTCTATCTTTTTTTAATCCTTCATTTCTTTGGAAATGTCTGTTTTCTTTCCCAAGTTCAGAGAATTCCATTCCAGTAATACAGATTTATCAATTAAACCATGTATGAGCCAACTGGGATTCTCAAATACTTTTTTATCAAATAAAACACATGCTTAAAAGTTAAGACACTATTATTTTTCTTCTGACAACTGGCAGATGGAGGAAAATTACTCAAGAGACAAAAATAGAATTAGAAAGAAACCACTTTACTAAAACTGATATGTCTACTGAGGGAAATCTCTTAAAATAGTTTTTTTTCTCGGCAAGTACCGTAATAGATTTTGTGGCTATTGTAGTTGGTCCAGTTAATTGAAGGATTCTGCTGCAGGTAGGGAAGTGCTAAAGATAACACTGTTTCTAATACAGGTAGTTCTCGACTTACAACCATTCATTTAGCCACCATTCAAAATTACAATGGTATCAGTGCTGGTATTCAGCCGGTTCTATCCAGTTTGGGTAAACCGGTAGCGCCAGCTGGGAAAGGCTCCGCCCACCCGCCCGGACATCATCACGTCCCATTTTTGAAGCTCTGCGCATGCATGGAAGGCCCTGCGTGTGCGCTCACATTTGCGAACCAATAACGGAGGTAAGTGAATATAAACCTCTGAAGCTGGCCTGCTGTTTTCCTGACAGTGCTAAAGTAAAACCAGTCCGTCTCTTGAATGGATGGATAGACTGCATCTTGTATACTCCCAGCAGCAAAATACCTCATGTCAGAAAGGAAACAGAGTTGTGAAAAAATACGAGACATACATTTTCTTTTTAAACAAAGAAGACCAAGCAGTTTTTTAAGTGTGAATTCATTCATGTAGCATTGGACTTGAACAGTACGAATGCAGCCAGTCCTAAAGCTATCCTTGAGTGGCAAACAAACACAATGCTTCTATCGTTTTACTCTCTTACTTGATCTGAGGAAAACAAAAGTTGCTTTTGATTTTTGTATGAAAGAACAAGATGGTTTCGACCTTACTTAGAAAATGAACAAGAGCAAAGATTATCTTGGTTATCACTGATCAATCACTCCTGAGGCAATCTACATTTTTCTTAGCTTTCCTTGTTTTAATTAAACCCTGTAATCAGATGCTTCTCCTGTGGAGATTTTTCTGGTTAAGAAGAAAATCAGCCAAATAGGGTCTAGAAGCAGGGAGGGAGGCAGAAATAATAGAGGAAAAAAGAAAAACAACACCAAAGGACCTAAAATCAAATCAGTGAAAAACAATTTTGCATTTTCAGTGAATTTTCTTTAGAAGCTCAATTACTGGCTGAGGTAGCGCAAACCCCAATGGCACGCTTCGGAATGAATGCCAGACTTTTAAGGTTTGCTGAGGATGTATTTCATGCTCACTGCTTGCACTAAATATTATACACTTGAAGCACATTAGAGTAGGTTATAGTACATTGCTGTGGATCTAAAAATTGTGGTTCTAGCTTTCAGACCACAGTTGTGTTAGCCACAGAGCAGTTTCACTTAAAGGGACATATCTTGAGTTTGAGCTGCTGCTTAAGGTCTAATCCCAGAGTTATAACCAGAAATAGCCACATGCCCAAAGAAAGCACATTACCTCAGTATATCTGCAGATCCCAGCCGTTTTCTTTCCCAATAAGGCATTTTCTCTGCAGTATTCCTTTCTTGATGGCTGTCTCCTGATTAATCATCTCCATGGGGAAACTTTATTTCAAGAAGAAGTGGGGACAGCTTTTTGTTATTGTTGTTGCAATATGTGAACCAATATAGATATTAAAATTTCTAGATCACATCATCTCCCTACATAGATGTTTAATATACAGAATCTAAATAATGAAATTTTGATTAATTTGTTTCTATCCCAAAGAAATTCTTACAGAATCAGCTAATATTATAAAATATAAAAGAAGTCTCCTCCGAAAACAATGCCATTCAAATAAGTCAAGTTGCTTCATACTGGGTTAGATTAAAAAATACTTATTCAAAAACAACAACTAACCTAAGCATTACTGTTTACAGACTAGCAGTCTCAGCTGATGATATGGAATATTTAATATGTTAAAAACATTATGCCGAAAGAATACTGTATTCAGACTATTTGCTAAAGACAATTGATCTGTGCTGTGAACACACACTTTGCCAAAAATCAGAATCAAGGGGTATACTGTTGTTAGGGCATAGAAAAAAAATGAACAAGTCAACGAAATGACACCTCTTGCTCAGCCAGTTTTTTCTTAACAGTTGTCTAATAACTAAGCTACTACTGTTGAGTTCAAATGCAGCACATTAAAATATAAACATGGTTTACAAACCACAAAAGTTAGGTTCATATAAGCCAAAATTGATTATGTCTTATCAGGTCATTGTTGATGTTAGCAACCATATGGATTTTCTCCCTGATGATCTGTCCCTAACCTGGTCTTTCAAGTCTACCAACAATGCATTCATCACCACTGAGTCCATCTACCTTGCTGCTCTTTGTCTTCTTTTCTTCCAACATTCCCAGCATTAGAACCTTCTCCAGTGAGCTGGATCTTCACACAATGTGTCAAAGAAAGATAACTTGAGTCTTGTCATTTGTGGCTTGAATGAGAACTTTGGGGTGAAAGCCAAAATTTAAAAGCCATAATAGGGCTTAGCGTTTGGGTAGAATGTACGTCAAATCCAGCTATAAGCTTTTTTTTTTAATAAGCAAACAGCCCTATAACAACATCTTCATCATCATCAGAACTCTTAAATATCCTGCTATTTTCTGGGATAATGGCAATACATATAGGTCTATTCAGTGGTGGCATTTACTTTGTGTTCTACCACAAAGTCTTTTTAAGATTGAAATAAGTTAAAATGTAGTGTTGAAATATTTTAAAAATTAGATAACTGTAACTTGTGCAGTTTCACTGAAGAAGGAAAATAAGAGGAAATAAAAGTGTATTGTAAATAAATATTGATTTACTCCAGTTTATATGCTTCTTCAATCCAGAGACTCTCAGCAAGACATATTTCCTTACTCTGAGTTAAAAACAGAAATGTAACATCTTTGATTTTGGAAATATGGCTTCCCATGGACTGTAAGTGGGTTAATATGAAGAAAGAAACCAATAAATGATAACGTGTTCAGAAACAGGCATCAAGATAGAAGTTGTATTAAATGTATTAAAAGACTGAAAGAATTTATATTTAATCTGTAAAAATGATATGATAAGCATTTGAAGAACTGGGTGCTGATGGAGCAAATGTATTTTCTGGAACTAGAATGAATTGCAATAATAAGAGAAGGAATTTAGATTTAAAATTTCCGAAGTCTCAATAAGGTTGCCATGTTAAATTAAGAAAAGCTGAATGATTTTGCATAACAGAATGGTAACAGTGGTTTACGGACATCAAAAGGGGATGGATTTGGTGACCTTTGATGTTCCTTCAACTACTCCATTTTCATGTGGTGGTGGTAGTACTTTCACATCTTAAATTAATTAAATTAAAGCATGTGAGTTCTGCTTGACACAATACTGTTGGCCTATTTTAATGAACAAGTGCTCATGCATAAGATGTCAAGAGCCATTAGGCACAATAAAATACTAAGTACTGAGTAAATAGCCTTATACAGCAATTCCCCTGAGATATGAGGGAAAAATATTTGACCTTGTACAAAATAAAGAAAACATACACTGTCTAGCTCACTTACACATTCTGGGCCAGCTGATTTCCAGAAAACCACTCTCATATATTCACATATATAGAGATCTTGGCTTTTTAACATCTAGATGGAAAGAGCTAAAAATGTTGAACAGGTGGATTATCTCATGCTAACAAAAATGAACTGGGGTAAAAAAATGCTCTTACAGAATAGAATATGCTTTTTTCCAGGAAGAAATCAAAAAACTTCTCCAACCTTTTGACCATACTAAGTGGGAATTGTGAGAGCTGCAGTTCCAATGAACCTAGAGGTCACCAAACTGAGACTGGCTCTCTAAAATGTCTGAAAGCTTTGTTCAGTTTAACCTTTTTGAAACCACCGAGCATACTCATTGAATAGTCATTGAATAGTCAATTAAGATATCACTAGCAATTATTTACTAATTATTTAATAATTATTGATTTTGAAAGTAGGATGATGTAGATCTCTGATTAAATTCTTATTCCTGTCTCCAAAGCTCCAATCAGACAGCAAGAATTTCCTAATTAATTCCGTATTAGAAGTTTTTTGTTGCTAGTAGTAATTGTCTATTACTAGATGTATGTGATATATTGTGATATGTATTGCTTTCTTTTTATATTCTTTATTTGTAGTTTATTTAATTATCAGCCCAAATCAATTCACAACAGGATTAAGACCTTTTCGTCAGAGTTTATGGCCCATATCTACCTTGCTAATCTATTATGCGTTAGTAGTAGATGGATTTTTTGCATTTCCAATGTAAGCTGAGAGAGAATTACTGGCTCAAAGTCATCTGTGCCTAAAGGGGACTGCAACTCATAGTCTCGCAGCTTCTAGTGCAGCACCAAAACCAATATATCACACTGGTTTTTACAGATATTTGAATAGATAGAGGAGATAACAGCACCTAGCTGAATTTGGCTGAATTTTAGAAGTTAAACCAAGTTGAATCATTTTAATACTTAGATGTGATATCAAACAATTTCTGAATTATTCAGCTCTAATGTACAATTAGTTTTAAAAATTAAACTTATGCAGGCTTAGTTATAACGATCCAAAATATGCAGGGAACCCAACAGGTTCTAAGCTATTGGGTGGCGAGGGAATCAAACACTTTTGCTACAACTGAAGATGGCTTTACTATTTGTTGGTGTACAGATATCTGTTCGCAGAGCCAGCCATTTGCCTAGCCTAAATACATTACTATTTTTCTGTCTGTGGGCAGATCTGCACTTTCTAGTTGGTCCATCACCCATACAGGCCATCAATGCTTTCTGGGTGCAGAAATGCAGGACATCGTGTCCACCCCTCATTAGCCCACCCAAATAAATCTGACAGGAAACATGATTAGATGAATTAATTGTACATTATTGTAAAGCTACATTAAGAGAATCTTGCGAAACTGAATGCACAAACTTCCCACTACCAGTTTTAACAGCTTGATCCATTAGAGTAGGTCCTTCATAAGTTTCTTTATCTGACCCTTAAACCAGGGGTGGGTTCTACTTACCTCCGCTATGGATTTGCAATGGGAACGCACATATGTGTGCTCTTTTTGTATGTTCGTGTGCATGCGTGTGCATACGCATGTGCAGAAGCTTCATGATAACGTCCGGGTGGCTGGGTGGAGCCTCCCGCTGCCATTATTACCAGTTCGCAAGAACCGGACTGAATCAGGAGTAACCCACCACTGCCTTAAACTACTGGGGGTTCCACTCTCTTTTGTCTAGGCAGCATCTCTTCCCCTTGTCCCCCAAGGTCACCCACACTTTCCATTACACCTCCATCCCATTTCAAATGTACTCAGAATTCGAGTTTCCCTGCTTTGTTTCAACCTAAGCTGTCATAAGCTCTGCAAAGAGGATGATCTCCAGTACTTCATTTCTTTCAAGGAGCAGCCCAGTTCCAATTGGCTATAGATATTTCTCCATCCAGTAGCTGTGAACTGGCCTGCCATATTGCTGTGTTCTATGCTAGTTGGCCATTGCTGGTTTTATTTTTTTTAATATTCCTTGATTGATGCAACAATAGCCTGATGAATCAATGAATTAACTCAATGCTACAAGCTCATTCAACCATTACATCTGCTACTAGCTCCCCCAAATTGGGTAACACTTGTTCCCTTTGCTCTCTTTCCCCCAGTCACCTATACCCTGCCTACAGTACTGTAAAGCTTCCTCCCCCTGCCATTTTTAAACATATGCAAATTACAGCCTAGGAATGTTGCTACTTGTTTCATGCCACAAATCTGTCATGGATTTACAGAAGAAGGTAGGAACAACAGAACAACCTGTTCCTATTAATTTCTTTATCTTATCTTTGCACCTATAATTATACCAGGAGAGAGAAAAGGAAAAAAAAGGTCTGTGCTAGATCACATTGTGATCTGGATTGGCATTTCTGAAATTGGTTTAGAAATAGCTGAGAGCATTGTGGGGGACAAGCAGTTTAGGCTGCAATATAGATTTGCAACCACAGTAAAAATATTAATAAGAAACAGTAAACCCAATATGAACTTTATGGGCAACATAACGATATTTTGAGACATATATTGAGATTATAGTATCCTTGATTTATAGTACATATTGAAGATGGGTTTAATCTGAATGCCCGGGAAACCTACCTATTAATGGAGATGTAGAACATGTTTAGATGCCCATATGAAAAATTCAGTATCAGAAATAATAATCTATGAATCCCATGCTGATCATGCTTGCCTTTTTCCCCCTCCATACTGTGTGATGATGCTCTAGAAAGCAGCACACTAAAGAGTGATGTTATGCAACCCAAGAAAAGAAAGGCATTCACTATGACAATATTTCAGGGTTCAGATGGCAATTGTACCTTCACTGGGAAGACTGCTATGTGCTATGACCCTTACAAACTACACTTATGAATTATCCTGAAGGGAAGAGTAAATCCAGCCTTCATAAAAAGAGAATTAAATCCAGACCAGATTCATCTGGCATCATGCTTCCCATAGCATCCAAACAAGATACTTCTGGAAAGAATACCAACATGTCTGAAGTGGAGGGAAAGGCCATTCCCTTGTCAGCAGAATCATTCGCAAAGATGTTGATTCTGAAAAGCAGTTATGGCTCCCCAGCTCCATGTTACCTGATGATCTGTAGCCATTAATTGATTTCTTATCTGTGACTTGGCTTTATCTCCTTTTGAATCCTCCAGAAGTGCTGGTAGCTCCCAGTAATTTTTCTGCAGCCAGTTACATTTCAGCAGCACAATGACCAACAATTGTTTGTATTATGGCTCTGTCTGTGTTTTGGAGGCAGGAATTAGATGACAGAACTATAGGGTTTGCCCTAGAGAAAATAGCTCTGTCCTGCAGCACCACTGGCAGTGAAAATATAAGACCTACACATCTGTGAATTAGTCTCACCTCCTTTTCCCGTTACACTACTTACTGCAAGTTTCAGTCTTTCTAAATATTAAGGATTGCCCGCACTAGCAACAGTTTAACTAGCCCAGGCAAAAGGGAGGGTCTGAGTTATTAGCTCTCTTGTGCTGAATCTCTTGGTTAGATTACAACTTTGCTCATCACTGTATTACTTTACACAAACCTATGTCACATTTTAATGTGATTTCTCCTTGAAAAGAGCAATACCCCAACATTTACGACGACAATTTATGTCATCTTGGTGAATCAAGCTCAAACTGACCCAGCTAAAAAAGAAACTAGCAGTTGCCTAGAACCAATTCAGGTGCAGAGTGACTCCAAATAATGAGTTTTCCTGCTATTAAACTACATAATTCTAAACAATATCACTCATTCTCTATCAAGTGCTTTAAGTAGTTAGTTTTCATGGGATCAAATTGAGAAGGGAACAAAAAACATGCTCCTTAAATTGGACGTACAGAACAGGAAAATGGAATAGAAATTGAAAAACATGTGGCCTGTCAACTAAGTAACTCAGTTTACATACAGTATGTGTATGTATTGTGTTTTCAGTCATGCTTAAATTTGCCTCATGGCTATGGTTGCCAAATAAAATTCATCTGCTTCTCTTCCGTTATGGGAATTAATTCCATAGCAATTTAATTGGAAGACTGAAAAAGTCCACATGGTTATGTTTAAGTTTAAGCTGTTCTTTTTGGCAAGTGAATAGACACAGGAATGCTTGACTTTGTTGTGTGTTAGGGCCAATTTCTAGGACTGGGGATCTCCCTCAACCCACCTGTCAACTGTTTTGTTTGAAATTGTTTTCAAATAAGGTCAGCCCTTCTGAAGTGTCTCTCTGAAGCCTTGTTAACAACTGATCAGTTAAGCCACATCTTCCTCTGAGGCAGTCTACATTCTAAATAATTTCCTAGAGATTAAATAGCACTCGTAGTTCACCAAAATAGAAGGGGTTATTTTGGATAAAAGAAGAGCTGTTATTAAGTTGGTATTGGTATTATTACAAGCATTGTAATAATTGTTTAATTGTTCTCAGAACTGCTCTCAAGTTCTCAGAATTAGCCATCTGTAGATTTTATGACCAATTTTTACATAACAAAATTTACTGATTATACCTCAATGCTTTAAACTACACTATATATTTAAAGTAGACTTCAGAAGAATTGCTAATAACTGGCTTGAAAGTTATGGTGTAGCAGGAGACACAAAGTGAGATATTACTACTGGTATCTGAAAAAAATATCTATATCTCTTCCCCTACAATTTAATTGTGCTATATTTTGCATCATCTTCCATACAGCATGATCAATATTCCTAGAGGACATTAAGTTGAAGGACATCAAATAATACATCAAATAATCCTTCTTGACTGTTCAGCCTGCTTAATTCATAGAGAAATTGTTTGTTATATAAAACCATCAGCATCTATCATATGGCAACAGAAAAGAAATAATTTCCAGTATTTCTTGCTCAGGCCAAGAAATGGTGAGTGGGGGGATGGGATGCCAGAGGCAGCACCATGCAGGAATATGGATGCTGAATAAATAACTATTCCCTAATGTACTACTAGCTACTTAGTGCTGGCTGTGCCATTTCTATCTACCACCCCCTTCAGCACCAGAAGCAAGCACTGCTTGTAGAACTTCTGTTACTGAGCAGATTAAAAATAGAATTCTCTTCCTTCTGTTATGCAACAGCCGCCAGCTGTTTCATCCAGTAGTGCTGATCAACATTATTTCTAACAATTCTTACACTGTGCCAGAACAGTACTTTTTTCAAAAAAATTGTGAAGAATTAAGTCTACCAGAACTGGAAGAATTAAGGCTACCAGATTAGTCTTGATGGAAAACTTATATACTCAAAAAGTGGAAGTTAAAATAATGGGGTCCTGACACTAACCTAATTCTACTTCCATGCATGTTTATATGTGCAATCTTACAATGAACAGGAAGGACAAATCCCTAAACCTCATTTTCAAACCTTTCCCCATGTACAAAGAGCCTATTTGGAGATTTGAGTAGGGTTGTAGTATATGTCTCAAGAGATAAAGAGATGGTCCCTATATGAACAAGATACTGACTAGATTTATCCCTTGGACTAAATGATGGGTTGCTTTAATCATAGCGTTCTGGTTCTAGTTCACTTATAATGCTAAGCCATAGACGATGGGTTACAACCTTATATATACTGACATGGAAGTAAAGTCCACTGAATTTAATAAGATTTAATTTTAAGTAAATAAGTATTGGACTCAGCTAGGTATCATTTTTATTTTTTAAAAGCTGAATATTATTTGTGTATAATTACTACACTATTACATAGACAAATACTGTAGTAATAATTTGATGGAGTGTTAGACTTCCATATCTGAGTAGCAATATTAAGGATGCCAGTAAGTGGCAGTAAAGTTGTACAGAAAGCATACAATGCCCTTAAAACCCACTTTTTCAAACAAGCCGGGCTGGCTTAAGAAATATTTTAAATGTTTATAGGGGTTTTAAAAAATTTTTCAAATTGAAGCCATAATTTATATATATTTTTAATTGTTTTTACTGTTTGTACTACATGTTTTTTAATCTTGGTTGTACACCGCCCTGAGTCCTCAGGGAGAAGGGCGGTATATAAATTAGAAATAAATAAATAAATAAATAAATTTGCCAAAACACCATCTAGGATTTATCTGGATTTTTACAATCCAGAAGTGGCAGTTATAAGTTAGTTAGCCTTTCATTCCTGAAATATGTTCCCAGATACTAGAATAAAATATAATATTAGCACAGAATCCTATATAAATCTAATCAGAAGTAAGGCCAGCTGAATTCCATACAGCTTACGCTCCGATAATTGTATTTATCTGTTCAGTGTTGATGAAAAATGAGTATTTTAATAATAAGTATATAAATATGCAAGAATGGGTGACTTTGGGCTAGTAGTTCTATTTCAGCTCAAACCCTCACTGGATTGTTGTGGGGAAAATAGGAACAGGAAGAAGTATTAGATACATTTGTTGCCATATTTATAAACAATAATAAAAGTGAGAGAAAAATCAAATAAATAAAAATGTTCCTGATTTATTTTAAATTTGACATCAGTTTTTCAACAGCAAACTCCTAACCAGCTTATAAAAAGCATACTACAGAAAAAAAAATGTAACAAGAATGAAAGAAAAGCATCCACTGACACCAAAATTATATATCTATCTTCATCTACTCAAGAATTCTAAGAACCTTGCTTGCAACCATCCTGAGAATTCATTTGGAAACCACAGGGGTGGCACAGTTGACCTGCAGACTTAAAAAAAATGGGGGGGGGATCAATAACTGATGCTGGAATTTTTGAGAAGTAAATTCCATGCTTTATGTTTCTTTCTTTCTGTCTGACTTTCTTTATTTCTCTCTCTCTCTCTTTCTGTCTTTTCCACCTTTCCTCTCCCTCTCTCAAGTTCTACCCAAACATCTTGAAGAATTGCCATACTTCCCTACTCCAAATAAAACATATCTTCAAGTGCATACAGGATTCTTTTTTCATACTTTGTGGTCTTTGTACTCTCTCTATATAAAGTAACTTTTTTACAATGAGAAGAAGGACACAAATAAATTGAAGAAAAAAATATTGTAAATAAAAAAACATTTTATTCATTGCAACAATAATACAGAATACAGTATAATATAATAAATGCATAATAAAAAACTTTTGTAACAATTTTATATTGTAATTATGCTTACATGCCTATTAATTATTATTTAAATCAGTACTTTTCCATTGAATGAGTGTTTTTTGTCAATGTATCATCTAACAATATATTGGAAATAACTGAACAAGAAATATCCTTCATATTGAATTTTACGGCAAGTGCTGCAACATTCAATCTCAATTAATCACTTTTGCAAAAATCATTAGCAATTGAAAAAACCCTTTCAACTGCTGCATTAGTTCCAGGGCAGCACAACATAAATTGAACAAGAATAAATAAATTTTCAAATGGAATATGTTCATTTTTGAAATGGCTGAATATGCTCACCTGTGTATGATTGAATATTCACTGAGAAAGAAGTGAGTCTAATGTGTGTTTGTGTGCCATGTCATATTTCGGGAAGAAGTAAACAAAGCCACTTGCGCACGGCGCACTCTCTCAAAACAATTTTCCTGTGTGGAGCACATGCGTCTCATAATCAAATCTCGCCGCACAATACCGAGCCTTGATGAATCATCATGTCAAATATAAATATGTCACATCACACGCAGCGGAGCAGATCGGCATCGATCGAATATGGAGATTTACAGATTAGTCTTCAAATATCGGAAAGGAGGACATATAGGAGGACACTTTTCAAGAGAGGACAGAATTTACAAAAGAAGGACTGTCCTTCCTAAAGGAGGACGATTGGTCACCTTATATATATAATTTTTCAGCTCAGATCAGTGATGGCTAACCTTTTTGCCATCGCGTGCCAAAAGCATAGGGAGCATGGGGGGTTGTGCGCGCATGTGCCCACACCCATAATTCAATGCCCCCCACACCCCACACCCCCACGCATGCGCACGTGAGCCCCCCCCCACGTGCTACTCCACTTTTGGCACATGGCAAAAAGGTTAATGGTGGGCCCGGTAGGCCCGTTTTTCACCCTCCCCAGACTTCAGAGCCTGGGGAGGGTGAAAACAGCCTTCCCCACCCCCCACCCCCAGAGGTCCTCCGGAGGCCAGAAATGGCCCATTTCCTGACTTCCAGTGGGCCCGGAAAGCCCAAAAATCAGCTAGCCGATGCACACATGCGCGCTGGAGCTGAGCTAGGGCAACACTCACGTGCCCACAGATATGGCTTCGCGTGCCACTTGTGGCACCCGTGCCATAGGTTCACCATCACAGGCTCAGATCAAATCCCAGAATGTGATAAATTATCCAGTAATGGTGAGAAGATTTTTTGCAAACAAAACAAAACAACAGTAAAGTAGGTGTGTTAACCCAACTACTTAACCTACATATTTTTCCAACCATCTAAAATTTCTAAAGGGACTCAAAATTTCAGCCATGCTTCCAACCCTCAAATGCCTAAAGATCAGTGGTGGGTTGTCCCCGGTTCGGATCGGTTTGCAAGAACCGGTAGTAAAACCGGAGGGAGGACCCACCCACTGCCCCGGATGTCATCATTGGCGATCTGCACATGCGCAGAAGCAAGGCTCATGCATGCATGAAGCCAGCACATGTGCGCGATCCCATTGCATATCAGTAGTAAAGGTAAGTGGAACCCACCCCTGCTAAAGATCATTATAAAAATTTACCTCTTATTTTTTTTTATTTTATTTATTTTATTTAGATTTATATACTGCCCTTCTCCCCGAGGGGACTCAGGGCGGTGAACAGCCAAAAGTAAAAAACATTCATACAAAATTTAAAAGCCAAATAAAACCAAATTAAACACTGGCCCCAACTATTAAAAGCCCAATTAAAATAGTAAAACCCCAAATATTAAAATATTTAAATTTTAAAATTTTAAAATTATTTTTACCAAAAAAGGGGAGAAATTAGGCTAGGCCTGCCTGATGGAACAGAAAAGTTTTTAGCTCACAGCGGAAGGCGCGAAGGTCCGGGATCATCCGTATCTGCGGGGGGAGTTCGTTCCAGATAGTGGGTGCCCCCACAGAGAAGGCTCTCCCCCTGGGGGCCGCCAGCCGACATTGTTTGGCCGATGGCACCCGGAGGAGCCCCTCTCTATGGGAGCGTACCGGTCGGTGGGAGGCTATTGGTGGTAGTAGGCGGTCCCGCAAGTACCCGGGTCCTAAGCCATGGAGCGCTTTAAAGGTAGTAACCAATATCTTGAAGCGCACCCGGAAGACCACCGGGAGCCAGTGCAGCTCGCACAGGAGAGGAGTAACATGGGAGCACCACATCGCTCCCATCACCACCCGTGCGGCCGCACTCTGCGCCAGTTGGAGCCTCTGGGTGCTCCTCAAGGGGAGCCCCATGTAGAGACCATTACAATAGTCTAGGGGAGAGGTGACGAGGGCATGAGTGACCGTGTGTAAAGAGTCCCAATCCAGAAAGGGATGCAACTGTCGAATCAGGCGAACCTGATGAAAAATCCTCCCGGTCACGGCCGTCAGATGCTCTTCTAAAGACAGCCGTGAGTCCAGGAGGACGCCCAAGTTGCGCACCCTCTCTGCGCGGGCCAATGATTCGCCCCCGATAGTCAGCGATGGCACCAGCTGACTATATCGGGACGTCGGAAACCACAGCCACTCAGTCTTGGATGGGTTGAGTCTGAGCCTGTTCCTCCCCATCCAGATCCGCACGGCCTCCAGGCACCGGGACATCACTTCAAGGGCATCGTTGGGGTGGTCTGGGGTGGAGATGTACAGCTGGGTGTCGTCAGCGTACTGATTATATCTCACCCCAAAACCACGGATGATCTCACCCAACGGCTTCACATAAATGTTGAACAGGAGGGGCGAGAGGACCGACCCTTGTGGCACCCCAAATATGAGGGGCCTTGGAGTCGATCTCTGCCCCCCTTATTGACAGAGGTACATTTTTACCTCCTCTTACTTACCTCCTGCTCTGTTTAAAGAACTGGCCAGCTTATTGTCTCTCTGTCTGTCTGTAACATAGCTAGCAACCGAGACAGTTTCACAGCTCATCCGAGCACAATGTTCCCCTCTATGGAGATGTAAACTGCATGCCTATTAAAATTATATTAAATCATTACATGTAGGTTTAAATGCAAATTTGGTCCTATTTTTAGAATATACATTACATTAGGAATGGAAGAAGGAAAACATGATTGCCCCTTGCAAGAGTAAAAGATATAGGCACCTTATAATATTTATTTATTTATTGGTTCAATTTATATGCCGCCCTTTTCTGGAGACTCAGGGTGGCTTATAATGCGTTAAGCAATAGCCTTCATACTTTTGTATATACCTGCTTAGTAGGGCTTTCAGGGCCCTCTAAACGGTGTTCTTTTTTATACAAAGTCAGCTTATTGCCCCCACAATCCGGGTTCTCATTTTACCTACCTCGGACAGATGGAAGGCTGAGTCAACCTTGAGCCTGGTGAGATTTGAACTCGCAGTAATTGCAGGCAGCTGGCAGCTAAGTGCTACTTAACAGCACTTTAGTCTGCTACGCCACCGAGGCTCATTATTATTATTATTGCTTATTGCTTATTATTAGCAAAAATAAATAGTATTATTACTATGAACATTTTTTCATTAATTCATCCAATTAGATATCAATAAAAATCCTATTACAGACCAATTTATTAACAAAAAATTAGAAGTCAGAGAATTCACTTTGGTTTGAGACCTCAGCCTCTATAAAGTGTTTGAATCTGATAATAAAAAATGAAAGAAAAATCTTCAGGACTTAAAGCTTATTTTGTACAGTTGTTATTTTGCGTTTTTTTCTGTATAAGTTCTGGAAAGAGAGATCACCGACAGCTAATGCTGGAAATCAGAACTAAATGCCCCAAATAAATTTCAGGAGTAACTCATTTCCTGTTCATCATATTTCTGAAACAGAGGAGTATTCTTCTTCAAAGAACATTAGTTTTTTTAAAAATATATATAGTTAAATTTGTGAATAACATAAGAAAACTTCCCACTTAAATATTGGAGAGGAGGAAATAATGAACTCTTACTATTCATCTAAAAGCTCTTAAATGTTCTTAACAGTAGGATATTGTCATTAGCTTTTGTCTTAATAAGAAGTTGCATGGTTTTGAACAAGTAGAAAGCACTCTCGTTTGCCCAAGATGGGATAACTTTAATTTTTGCTCATTCATTCAGCTATGAATCCTCCTCCCACAGCCACCCAACATGTTCCCCAAATGCTGCTCCTGGATATTAGGAAATCTTTGAAGTTCTACGGGAAATGGCCCTTGGAACTGAAGATAAAAGGAATTATCTGAAATGATATGTTCTTTCTTAAAATGAACACTGGCTACAACAATGTCTATGGAGAGTCTCAGTCATCTAGGTCATGGTTGTCCCAAAGGGGCTTTTTTCAAGAGACAAATGGGCTTTCTTGTTTTTCTTCTAAAACATTTCATTCTCATCCAAGAAGATTTTTCGGCACTGACTGGATGGTGGGGAATGGAAGGTTTTAATGTCTTCAAATAAACCCAAGAAAGTCCAGTTCAGTGGTGGGTTTCTACTGGTTCACCCCAGTTCGGGCGAACCAATAGTGGTGGTGATGGGAGGCTCCGCCCACCCACCCGGATATCATAATGGATGCTCAGCGCATGCGCAGAAGGTTCTGCACATGCGTGCTTTCCCGGTTCTGAACCAGTAGCAAAGGTAAGAGGAACCCACTACTGGTCCAGTTGCTTCTTGAAAAAAGCACCTTTGGGACAACCATGACCTGGATGACTGAGAATCTCCATAGACATTTAGCTATGCACATTGGGATAAACACCCTTCGAATAGTAAGGGAGTATGAATGGGTTTCCAGAAAAATTTCAGACTACAGGAACCATTTACGTTTCAGTTTGAGATGCAGAAAACACAGACTCATCCCCAACAGCCTGTGCCTGTGTTCAACCGTGAAGGGACACATGGCAGAAAACATCCTGCAGAAAGCACAGCACCACAACATGGTCCTTTCAGCAGTTCCAGGAAGGCTCCACACCCATTTGCACTACTCTGGTGATCCTGGGGACACAGACAAAACCCCAACAATTCTCTAAAGGAATGCAAATGACCAGCTGTCCGCAAGGAATATAAATCCTTCCATTATCCACCATCCAGCCAAAGCTGAAGAAGCTTCTTGGATGAGAAGTGAAACATCTTCAAAGAAAAACAGAAAAAGTCCAGTGGCCTCTTGAAAAAAGCACCTTTGGGACAAAAACTGTGCTGATTTCTTTTCTCCCAAAAAAGGAGTTTCCTCATTCAGTCAGCAGTAGGTAACCAAAAGCTGCCAAATATACATTGGACCACAAATGTCACAGTACCTTGTCACTGGTCCTTCTGTCCGAGCTCAGGGAATCTCTAGAAAGTATCAGGCTGCCCATCCCTACCTTCAGTATAAAGTGGTAGCACCAGAGAGGCTACTTCATTTATTAGTTTAAGTGGTTGTGGATTAAGTGGAACCCAATTGCCGTGCATATATGCCTCAAAAATGTAAATCTCTAATGTGCATTATATTTATTGTTTTTCCCTTTATAGGAATGCTATCTGTATTTATTAAACCATAATGTTGGAATGCAGAATCATAAAACTGGATGGGGCCTTTGAGGCCTCAAATCCAATCCTTGCCTTGTATTGAAATCCCAATTAAAACATTGCAGTCAAATGAAACACGTTAAGGGAAGAGGAGCCCATCATCACTTCTATGGCTAATTGATTTCACAGTCAAAGTGGTCTCTTCTTATTTTTAGGAGGTTTCTTCTAACATTGAACCAGAATCAGTCTTCTTCTACTTAAATCCATTAACCTGTACTCTGAGAGAATTAAAAAAAGTGTTGTTTCTTCTGAATGAATATCTTTTCAACATATGTGGAAAGTGCTATAATATCTGCTCAGTCATCCCTTCAAGGCTAAACATATTCACTTCCTTCTATCCCTCTCTTGATAGGAATTATTTTTTAGACTCTTGATCTAGTGTCGAGTGACCTTCTCTAAACCAGATCTAGATTATTTGAATCCTTAAAATAAACTGTCCAGAACTCACTGTAATACTCAAGGTGAGACATCATCAATGCAAAATTATTTGCTTTATAATTATGTATTCAAAATAAATTGAAAATATTACTACCTGTGAATTTAGGAGATAACTACACTTACAAGTAATCCTCGACTTATTACGACAATAGGAACAGGAAAATTCATTATTAAGGGATACAGTTGTTAAGTGAGACATCATATGACTGCACACAATATATATATATACCCTGTCTTATATTTTTTTGAACCCTGAAATAAGCACTTGGCCTTATTGCCATGTGCTCAAAAGCCCGATTGGGCTTATTATCAGGGGATGTCTTATTTGGGGGGAAACAGGGTATATTTGCATGGTTGTTAAGTTAGATATCATATGACTGTGACCTTACCCATTGAATGTGCTCAGAAGGTCGCAAATGGCGATCACATGACAGTAAGATGCTGCAACTATTGTAAATGCACATGGTTGACAAATGCCCGGTATCACATTACTGCAGAGATGTTCAGTGATGAAATGTAAAATTTGTTACTACCGGTTATGTGGGCGTGGCTTGGGGGGGTAATGTGACTGGATAGGCATGGCCAACTTTTTTTTTTTTACTTTTAAAAGCATTTTTTCTACAACCTCTTCGGCCGAAGAGGTTGTAAAAAAATGCTTTTAAAAGCCTCTGATGATCCCAGTTGAGTTGCCTGATCGTCAGAGGCTTTTTTTTCTTTTAAAAGCATTAGAAAAATGCTAGAAAAAAATGCTTTTAAAAGTTTTTTTAAAAAAGGTTGGCCATGCCCATCCAGTCACATTACCCCCTCCTCCCCAAGCCATGCCCACAGAACCGGTAGTAACAAATTTTACATTTTACCATTGAACATCTCTGCAGTAATGTGATAACGGGCATTTGCCAACTGTGTGCATTTTCTGTAACCGAAGAGTTTGTAGAAAAAATGCCTCTGATGATCCTGATGAGCTAAGCTGCGTGATCAGAGGCTTTTTTTTTACTTTTAAAAGCATTTTTTCAGCTGAAGAGGTTGTAGAAAAAATACTTTTAAAAGTAAAAACAAAAGCCTCTGATGATCGCGCCACTCAGCTGGGCATGGGACGGGGGGGGGGCGCAGGCATTTTTGCTACTGGTTCTCCGAACCACCCGCCTCCATCGCTATCGGATCAGGTGATCTGGTCCGAACTGGGAGCATTTCACCCTCGAGATGTTGCAACAGTCATAAGTGTGAGGACCAGTTGTAAGTCACTTTCTCAGCACTGTCGTAGCTTTGAATGAATCGTTATAAGTCGAAGACTTCCTGTACCATTTAAGGGCTCCTGTCTTGTGCTCATGCTGGCTAACTCTACACCATACCCAAAAATATCCTTACCAAAACATTTCTCTTTTTACACCTGTGGAATAGAGTCTGTTTTATAAGGGAAGGACATTGCATTTTCTTACATTATGGAAGAGGAAAGAGGAGAAGGTTGGAGAAAATTATGGAAAGTTTACTGCTTTATTGTTCCATCAATGAATATATATTTTAAAAAGGCTAACTTTTCATCATTCCACTGATGAAGTTGGAAATAAAAGGGGGGGATATTGTTTGCAAAAGGGGCCTAGGTTTACTGCTTGTTTGCAGGGCTTCTTTTCCTCATCCACCCCAGTTGTTGTCAGAAACAAACCAGATCTACTCATTGATCTGCTATATTTGGCTTTGAATTGTTATGCCATTTCCAGGTATTTAAAAAACACCACAAAATTGGTAATGATTCTCTCAGCACAACATGCTACACCACCGATCAATCCCTCACATTTTGGCCCAGTGTTTTGGAAACCTGGACAGTGTGGCTAGTTTAAGATTTATGTCATGCAAATCCAGAACACTGAATTGAATAAAATAAATGCAGGGTAACTGCACCATGCAAACAAAGTTTATATGGCACAGTGCTTAAAAACTGAGAACTCAGCATTTAGGAGACTAGGCTCCAACCTTGGGACAAGAAGTCCAAGTTCCAAAGGGCTTTTTGTTTTGTTTTTTGTTTGTTTGTTTTGTTTGTTTTGTGGGTTTGTTTGTTTGCTATGGAAAACTTTACACTGATGTCTTTTTTTCCAAGCAGTTAGAGCATGAACAAACCAGACCATATTGATTTCCGTACAATGCAGGATGGAAGGCTAAGCTTTGTTTGTTGGATCTGTTCTCTTAGTCACACATTATCTCCAAGGAAATGGTTCACAAATTTCGTTTCTTGTGAAAATAATTTGGGGTCCGAATTTGAGCTGGGGTTGTGCAAGAACAAATCAGGATGAAATCCAGACATGCTGTGAGGAAGAGAGGTTTATTTATTCCCACAAGTAAAGAGGTTTGTTTGTGGAGGTAGCTACACAGAAAATACAGGGAGGTTGTTTTATAAGGGGGGGCTGGTCCTTGGTGTGGGCTTGAAGTGTATGTCTGTGTATAAGTACTAGTTGTAGTGTGTGTCACACCTGAAGCAGTGGTGGGTTCCTCCCAGTTTGGCCTGGTTCTCCCGAGCTGGTAGCGGTGACAATATGACATCACCAAACTGGTTCTGCCCCCCCCACACCACACCACCCCCCCGCGCCACCCCCCGCGTTATTCTTACCTTTTATTTGGCCCCACCCCCAATCTATTGCTGCCTTCTGAGTCCCAGCTGATGGCTAGAGGGAAAAAAACTGTTTAAACTCTTGCCGCAGGGCTTCAAAGGGCCGCCCTACAGCTGATCAGTGTTAAAAGAAAACAAATGAGTAGACCAGTGCCTGCAAAAATACATGAGTAGATCAGTGCCTGCAAAAAATAAATGGGTAGACCAGTGCCTGCAAAAACAAATGGGTAGACCAGTGCCTGCAAAAATACATGAGCAGAACAGTGCCTGCAAAAATACATGAGCAGAACAGTGCGTGCAAAAATATATGAGTAGATCCGTGCCTGCAAAAATACATGAGTAGATCAGTGCCTGCAAAAATAAATGGGTAGACCAGTGCCTGCAAAAACAAATGGGTAGACCAGTGCCTGCAAAAATACATGAGCAGAACAGTGCCTGCAAAAATACATGAGTAGATCAGCGCCTGCAAAAATACATGAGTAGACCAGTGCCTCCAAAAACAAATGGGTAGGTTGGTGCCTCAAAAAACAAATGAGTAGACCGGTACAGCTCTGCAAGCAGTTAAAAGCCTGGTAGACCAGTACCTCTGCTAAATCCTAAATAATTGTCACATGACTATCAAGCCACGCCCACAAAATAAGCCACGCCCACAGAACCGGTAGTAAAAATATTTAGAACCCACCCCTGACCTGAAGGGCATGGATGTGTGTAAGTGCTAGCTGTAGTGTGTGTCACACTTGTAGGGCATGGGTGTGTGTATATGTTGGTTTTAGTGTGTGACTCTGTCAAGGGGTCAATCTTAATTGTCCTTCCTTATGTCTGTTGGTTTGCCTTTGTTGTGTAGATGGTGTCTCGGCAGCCTATTTCTGAGTTTGGGCAAAGAATGAGTTCTTTCCCTGGTTAATTACTCTTGCCCAAGTAATTGGTTTTACTATTTATCAGTTAATTAAGGAATCTTAGCAGCAGATCTTAGCAGTTAAAATGTACCTATTTAATTGCAACATAGTTTCTAGTGTTGATCTGTTATTTGAAAAGTGGGAGAAAGAATCTTCTGTGATACTACTGATTATTAAAATTCTTCCCACAATATTCAGGGGAAAGTTATAGAATTTACTGCTGCAGATGATTGGTTGGGTCATGAAAGCATAGCTCAGTTAATCTTAGAAGCTGTTTATGTTCCTTGGAACTTAACTGCAGAGAATGATAAAAGATTAGTACACAACATTCCAAGTATTTTGTCCTATAACAGATTTGTTTGATCATTTTGTTCTGCAAAACAGATTGGGCAGAGTGAGTGCAGAAGAATATCAGCTAGGAACATTGGAGACCTGTTCATGAACTTGATTTATTTGCAAACAGGAAGTACCCATGGAACGATGACTTCATGCTTAAGAGTCATCTGTTGTAACTAACTGATGACACATTTATGATGTTTAAAAATGTTATCTTGACTTTCAGGATTGTGTCTAAGATAGCTATGTCATCTGCTTCTTTTTTCCCTTAGTAATGCACTTAATGTTCACCATGCTGCCTAGGTAATGTCAACCATCATTCATATCTGTAAGCTACGCTGCCAAATTGGCTTTCTATTTGTCCGTACTTTAACCTGGAGGAAACCTATTTGAGTATAAAATTATTAATGATTTATTGAAAAGTTATTTAAATTAATATTAGAACACCTTGATATCGCATATAACTTGCCTGCAGTCAATATTATATATTATGTTGTAGGAAGAAAAATCTCATCCAGTTCCAATCTGGAAGAAAGGTGCTGGAAATAAAATGGAGGCTGACCTGCTGCAAGGAAAGAAGGTTTATTTGGTTTCCAGAAACTTCAGTGACTGTGACAAATGTTTCTGGGGTGGCTGACCCCTTGGCTGAGTGAATGGATGGATCTTTAGTGTGTTCTGATTGAGATGCTCCAGGGGGTTGTGCAATGTAGTGAACCTTGTGCCTTTTGCTATTCTAATGGTGGTGGGTTAATCCTATTATGTCCTAGAGGTCATCCTTAGAATTTGGGCAGGGAATGTATATTTTAGGAGTCTTTGTTTTTCTACTTTTAATTCCTTCTGGGGGAGCTGGACTGAAGGCATTTTGTTTATGAATAGGCTGGCCTGGATTACTTAATGGGCACAAAATATCCATCTCTAAAGACTTCAGGCATCTGCTGGTGGCTGTTTCCTAAAGCAGAAAGACAGGGGCTGCTTTCTGGCTTTAAGAGCATGTTTCTCCATTTCTCCTTTGGGGAAATATTCTATCCTGCTTGACTTAATATTAAGAATAAAAATATTTTTTATTTTATATTTTAAAATATTTTAATATGGGGAGGGGAGCTTCCTACAATGGGAAGAATTCCCATTGTGGGAAGAAGGTGGGACTAGAATTTATGACCAGCTGATTTCTAGACCAGCACTTTAACCATTACACCAAATATCCTGAAAGATGTCATAGCCAGGTGGGTCATGCCATCACTGTTCATTATGTTCTCTAGATGTACATGCCACCTTTAACACAGCGCTGCACAACCTCATATAAGCTTCACCCCTCATTTGAAGTTGTGTAATACTGTCTTAAAAACATCCCCTCTCAACCAAATTGACAGAAGGATTTGGTCAGCAACAAAAAACATTCTTTTTTCCCCTTTCCTTGGATTTATGTCTTGTATTGATATAGCATATTTAGTTATATTTAGCGCAAAGCGCAGATGCAAAGCAAACTGGTTGTAACTTTGGTTGAAACCCACCACTGCTTACAAAGCACAATAATCTTGAAGTTTAAAATTAATTTTCTTCTCTATTGCTTTAATGCCTTTGGTCTTAGAGACTGCTTTAAATCAATGTATCTTAAGAAAGCTATTGATAAAATCCATTTATTGGATTTTTCAGTGGAGACCTTCTGCCCTTTGAAAATGCCATAAACATTTGCACCAGATTCCTATTTATTATCTACTACAATATCAATATCAAAGTTTTTTAGGGTTTTGATCTTAGCCAGATACACACAGGGAAAAGAAAAAACTACTTTTTATTTCAAGCGTAGTCAGGATTATAGCTTATCTCTTCTATTTGATTTGCAACAATCACCATTTCTTTATGACTGTCGGAGATTTGGCATGATCCAAAAAGCAGTCCTTTAACTCCTTGCCTGTTGTGTGTTTAAAAAAACAACCGATGAACTCTAAATAAGAGCAGTCTTCTATTTGTGGCATGCTTAAATTTCCTGAAGTTATATAAAACCGGGATATGATTCCAGCCTTAGAAACACTTGTACATGGCCCAGTTTTAGCACTTAAATTATAAGCTGTAAAGGATTCCTTGACACACATCCAGCAAACAAGGGTAGGCTGAATTTGTGTGAAGGGGTTTTTTTTTTAGTCAACAGACACTCAAGGACAAATCAGGGTTTTTGTTGTAGAAGAATACTGTGATTAGTAAGCAATAAATATGAGGCGCTACTTACATAAAGTTTCCTTTGAGTCAAATTCAACTCTTTGTGATTTTATAGATATAGTTGTTAGGGAAATGATAGGTAAAATAGTTTGCCAATGCTTTCTTTGAACTTTGTCTCTCTTTCCATATATGCCTACACATACACACCCTATCAGAACACAGTCAGGCACCCACTATATTTCTGCTGTTGTACTGCTTTCTGACATTCAATAATTGAAATGATGCTTAAAAGGGCTTTGTAGTGAGCTATTTTCATTTGTAAATTCCTTTGAAATCATTTGCAGAATGGTTGAACAATTAAGGATGGTTGAGAATTTGGCTTAGTTCATTTCTGAAATGAAGCTAACAAAATGGTGTGTTTTCCTGACTCTAAAAACAAACATTGAGACTAGAAAAACTGAAAGCGAAAAAAGACAAAACTGATAGGTTTATCCATGCTGGCAAAAGGCTTTGGTTATGAAGCTCTTGAAAGTCTGGTAAGCAATTATTGCATGCAACCATAATCGTGATGTTGAATTAGACAGCCATCTTTTCCTTTGTAATGGGTCTTTCAGGGTAACAGGGAGCTTTTGGGCCAAGAAGAATTGTTTTTACCAAATATAGTTAATACAATTTCGCCTTGGTTGAATTTTTTAAACATTATCAGTTACCAACCTTTATTAATTGTCTTCATAAAAAAGGATGGAAAGAAGAAATTTTGAAAATGAAGCTGTGGAAGAAAGCAAAACAGATGGTTTCTATGCAAGTTGTCAGCAAAGTCGACAGCCAGACACATACGCTGTGTTGCAGCCAAAGGCTTACATGTTTCTTTCATTAAAGGACCCAAAAGAACACATTAAAAACAACTTAAGAATGGAAGAAGAAAGTCATGGTAACTTTTTATATTTTGTCATAGTAAGGATCTAAAGGGCTATTGGCTTTAAAGATTATTGCTGGCTAGAGTTTATCCTTGTGAAATAAATGCATAGGAGCCCAGGATATTGTTCATTGTGTTAAGTATTCTTTTGTATTTATATTATATGAGGTTGATGATGTCTTCATGTGCTAATCAGTAAAACTGATCAAATCCATACAAGAAATACAATTTATGAAGATGAAAGCAAAAGAAAGCAAATATTGAAAAAACAGCAGCTGCACCAGCAAGTAGTTTGAGAACCAGGCTTCCTTTCCGTGGGTCATTGCTGAACAAGGAATAAGGAAGTCCTCACTAAAGCAGACTGAAAGAAGCCAATAAAAAATAATTTTCAAAATCAGCTGGGAATTTCCTCGTTTCTTTGCATAACCCTTGCAGGATTTCCATGTAATCACATGACATTTCAAATATGGAAATTTTGTGAAATTTCAGGCAAGAATAATAAATATCTTATCACTATATTTTCTTTAAAAATTACATCTTTATTTTTGATGCCTGCCAAATTGTTCCAAATTGTACAATAGTACCTGCCACTCAAAAGATTGGCATAAATCACATTCATACACCATTTAAAAGAGACAACACAAACATAGGAAGGGAACAAAAAGACCAAAATGCATCCTGTCCAATAGCCAACACCAGAGAAGCAGGGATTAATACCAGACAATCAGTCAGAAAACAATGCCCTAGTCAAGGAACTACCATGGAGAACACAAACATCCCAATACTGGGAGGGCAACCTATACAACATATAAACAGGGAACAAATTCCATAGACACCAGCACTGATGATTTTACCTAGTTGGGTAATAAAATATCAGCAAACAAAAAAACAAGCTCCAAGCCTCTACAATCCAATTCGTGATACAGATAGAGATACCATTGAGTTAATCAGATTTGTACCACTGAATTAAATTGCTGTTGTTCATTTTGGTTGGATTATATGCACAGAAGAAATTCCAAAGGCATCCAGGAATAGGAAGACCTATGAAAACCATGCCTGTCCACAGCTAGGACTGAGACAAAGCTGGAGACCGTTGGTGTAGGCATGTCTTCACAACTTGACGTCTCCCCCACTAAGATGGAGAAGGAACGTTGGTCTTACCTGATACGATACTTCTCCTTGAATGGGGGCAGCATCCAGGAATGGAATGGTTGTCCTTGTCTGTTAGCCAATAGGACTGAGACTGTCAAGTTGTGAGGACACGCCTACACAAACGGTCCCCAGCTTTGTCAAAGGAATAGCGACAGCCATTGCTGCAATTGAAGCAATGGTGCTACTTAAAACTGAAGGGATCTGTGATAACAAATTACATAAACATACTCCTTTATTGACAACTATGAGAGTTCATGGTGACTGCAGACAATCATGATCCCTATTTCTTACTGTGACTTTCCCTGAAAGGTATACATTTAATGTGGGGGTGGGTTCTACTTACCTTTACTATCGGTTCGCATTGTGCCTGCCCGCGCGCGCTCTTCTGCGCATGTGCAGGTCGCTTTTGATGACGTCCAGGTCAGTGGGTGGAGCCTCCCACCGGTTTTATTACCGGTTCTATAGAACCGGTCCAAACCGGGGGCAACCCACCACTGATTTAATGTATAAGTAGTATACATTTAATGTATACCTTGACTGAAAATAGAGTAGAGCAATTATCTAAGTATACAATTTCAGGTGTAAATGGAGCCATGAGAGAGAAACAGAGAGACCAACTTAGCCAGCTAGATTAGGTACAGTAAATCAACCCTGCTATTCATTGAGTGATAGACAAGGTTCTCTACAGGATATAGTAAAAAAGTCACAGCCAGCAGCCACAACAATGCAAAAGAAACATACTGAAGTGCTAAGCACATTAAAAAAAAGGTTTGTCCTTCAATTATACCATTAAGGCTACCTACTTGATTGCTTTTTCCCATAACCTGCAGGCATCCATAGTAATAAATGTCACAGCTAGTTTATCCCCTGGGGTGAATTGGCTTTGTCAATGGCTAAGAGAGAGAAAAAATGCCATGTTATGAATTAATGCCTGCATATTGAGTTGTTTTGATGTATAAGTAAGATATTTAATTTGCATGTCTCCTTTAAAATAAAATCAAGCATTTAATGATAACATAAAATCCTAGAAAGAGTTGGATGTGTTTCAGAGTCTTTGGCATGTATACTTAGCAAGTGTAATTAGTATAAGAACTTAATATCTTCTTTAATATTCCCTGAGATGATGTGTGAATCTGAGCAACTTTTTTTTTTTTTTGCTTGAGGGTGAGCTCAATATCCACCTGGTTGTGCTGCACTGGAATTCCTTTACATAATCTTATGAATCATTTGGGGAGGGGGGGGAGTTCTTAGGTGCAACATGTTGAAACAGAAAATCTGTATGGTTTTATATTTCAAACTGAAAATAAAATTACAATATTTTGAGTCTTCTGCTGCATCAGAACAATTTTACTTACCAATTTAAAAGTCTAAGACAGTCATAGCAGATGTGAGATGTACCACATTTTGCTTGATCAATTTTCTTTCAAAAAATGTGGCCAAGAGCAAAATATGGTTCTTTCATCAGAGACAATACTTTTATATAAAAAATAAATTCACATTTTTCCTCAATTATTGTCCAGTCACCAATTTCACTAAATATGTTCTTCAATTCTTCTTTTCTTCATCTGTTTTTATTCTTGTGGATGCCAATTGCAAAAAGCAGTGCATCTATTGGTTTTTCTTCTTTTCAGAATACTGTTTTCTTTATTATTATTATTAATATTATTATTATTATTATTTATTGGATTTTTATACCGCCCTTCTCCTTTCGGACTCAGGGCGGTGAACAGCCAGAATAAAACAATTGTGTACAAAAGTTAAAATAATTTTAAGATAATTAAATAAAGTTTAGCCCATAATTTTAAAACATTCAATTAAAATTATTATCAATTTTAAAAGCAACATAAAATCAGGCCAGCCCGGCTAATTGAAAGAAGTAAGTTTTAAGGGCCCGACGAAAAGTCCGGAGGTCTGGAATCACTCGTATCTTTGGGGGTAGATTGTTCCAGAGGGTAGGTGCCACCACAGAGAAGGCTCTCCCCCTGGGGGTCGCCAGCCAACATTGTCTGGCTGACAGCACCCTGAGGAGGGCCTCTCTGTGGGAGCGAGTTGGCCGGTGGGAGGCAGTTGGTGGCAGAAGGCGGTCCCATAAGTACCCCGGCCCTAAGCCATGGAGCGCTTTAAAGGTGATCACCAACACCTTGAAACACACCCGGAAGTCCACTGGAAGCCAATGCAGCTCGCGCAGGAGAGGAGTCACATGGGAGCTCCCCGTCGCTTCCATAATCCCCCGCGCGGCCGCATTCTGCACCAGTTGGAGCCTCTGGGTGCACCCCAAGGGGAGCCCCATGTAGAGAGCGTTACAATAGTCCAGATGAGAAGTGACGAGTGCTTGAGTGACTGTGCGTAAGGAGTCCCGATCTAGAAAGGGGTGCAACTGGCATATCAGGCAAACCTGATAGAAGGCCCCCCTGGCCACGGCTGTCGTATGCTCTTCTAAAGACAGCTGTGCATCCAGGAGGACGCCTAAGTTGCGGGCCCTTTCCGTGGGGGCCAGTGATTCGCCCCCAATAACCAGCGATGGCGCCAGGTGGCTATACCGGGACGCTTCATGACTTACAGATTTTAACTGAGAGACAGTTTGATCTAGTGATTAAGGCACCAGACTAGAAACTGGTAGACCATCAGTTCTAGTCCTGCTTTAAAAACGAAAACTGACATGACTTTGGGACAGTTACTCTCTCTTAACCATCTAACAAGGATTGTTGCAGGTCACAGGTGTCAAACTTGCAGCATCACATGAGTATTGCAACATTTTTTTCCCTTTGTGGAGCTGGGGTGGGCATATGGACATGAACAAATTACAAATAAAAGAATAAAAATATTGTTTTTCAGGAAAAAAATATTTTATTAAGCTTTGAAATAATAAGAACTTTTTTCCCGAAAGGGGTAAATGTACAGTATAGGAGCAATATAATTTGCACAGTAATTTTTTAATACGCAGTATGCAGTTGTGCTTTTGTAAAAGTGAGTTTTTCAAATCTGAACAGCTCAGTTCAGGGTTTACATTAGTAAAGGCTGAGCAAATAATATTTATAGCAGGAGTTGATAATCTTTTACCCTTGCAATAGCTCCAGCCACCATGGCCAATAAGGAGGGAAACTAGGACTATATAATTTAGCTACATTTGTTAAACTATAAAATATGAAAATGGATCCAAATATGAGCAACAACTGAAGCAATTAAGCCTAAACAGGCCAACTAATTCTTTTAACTCCTCTAGACAATAGCCTTCAACCCATTAATATCTCCTAATAGCCAAGGGTTTTCAGGGTAACAAACACTAGATGAGGGATCATACTCAGACCCGGGTGGTAGAATGCTCCCTGTCACTCTTCTCCTGGAAAATCCCATCCTGAGGCCAGATAATACTAGGATGAGGTGAACGACATATCAAACTCAAACAAGTAGATATAAGACACAAAAACAAGTCTTTGTTGAAGAATATTCGGGAAAGAGGAAAATTTCAAAGAAACAGAAAGAAATATGAGGACACCAAACAGTCATCCCAGCATGGCTCATGCGCCTTGGCAATTGCTAAATAAAATCCATGTGATGCCCATCATGATTCTGTCAGGAACAGCTTTAGTCATCATCACATAATCCATCCTGAAATTTGCACAGTCACTGTTCATCTTGAAGTAGTTGCCCTTTGTAGTTTTTATAGAGAAGAACACGGTAGAAGATCCTGTGAATGCAATCACATGGCCCTTAGACAGCAAGGAAGAGTACTATTATTTAAAGCATCTGGAGCAACTTGAACCAAATGGTTCTGAGATGTTTTTCACTTTCCCATTATTTTATTAATAAAAAAATGCACAATCTTATAAAAGGAAAATAACATACAGAGCATATATTCAGACATATAGGTATATGGTTGTACAGTAAATATTTCGAAGAATGGAAGCTGTAACTTGTTACAATTATCCACAGTTAATCTGTATTGATAAAGTATTGATTCATTAATTGCTAATAACATCAACTGCATAAACCATGTTTGTCTTTCCAGTACTGCACAATAAAGTATTTTACTTGTAAGTAAGCTAGAGAAAATCCACTTCTTTTGTCCAATGTTAAAATGTTATGATAGTTTTAGATAGATAGATAGATAGATAGATACACACACACAATCTTTGTATATACACACACACACACACACAAAGATGTATTGAACAAAGAATAAATAAAGAAAAAAGAAATTTAAAAAAGAGGAAAATTACAGAGAAGTGACTTTTGATCTTGACAATGGTTATAAATTTATTTATATTTTACCTTCTCTCTCTAAAGTTACATAATTTCCTTCTTTCCACAAGCCACCCTTCCTAATCTTCAAACTCATAAATCACACATTCATTTTTCTTTTTTCCCCCAGCAAAAAGTACATGAAGGGGTTTCCAGTCACTGATAAATGTAGTTGTTAATCTTTCTCTAATTAAAGAAATTACTTTTGCCATGTCTGCTAGTTCTGTCATCTTTACCAACCATTCCCCCATTGTGGATATTTCAGAATCTATGTAATGTTTGCACATATTATAGTCTTGTAGCAGTAATTACATATGAAATCATTCCAGAAATAATATTTCTGGTTGAAAAAGATGTAATTTAAAATCTATTCAGGTTTTTAATATTTTCACATCACTATTTTTTATTAATTAAGTAAAAGATGCAAACAAAAAGTAGCAAAAAGAAAAGAAAATGATACATGTATAAATGTATACATGTTATAAAAGGATTTTTTTAAAAAGGCTTACAATTGTTTTTTAAAGGGCATTCTGGTATCCTCTCTTTTTCCATTCTCCCTTTTTTCCTCTAGCCACTAATTGGGAAAATTGATAATTTTTATATTATATTTGGGATATTATTACTCATTTTAGTTTGGCTTTTTTGATTATCATTTTTAAAAAGCCATTCTCTTTTGCCTCAAAAATCGTATTCTAAATGTCTTAACTTGCCGTGCTATGTGATATTTTGTATATAAGGCAACCATTCTTGCTTGTATTTGGTTAGATTTTTCTAGTGAATATACAGGAATTATGATGTTTTGATAAATATCTATTGGCTACTGTCATTTTCTGAAAGCAGCCAAACACCACATTGAAACCACAAAATGTAGAACAATTGCAGACCTCCCAAAGACTTCCTCAATGCCAAGTCCAGGAGGTACAATTCTTTTCCACTAACACTCCTACCTCAAATTCCTATCTCATTAAAGAAGGCTGTCTCATAAATCAGAATACTTTGCACCTAACAACCTCACTCCCCTCTACACTTGTGCCTCATATACTTTGAATCCCACTACCACTAACCTTGTTTTGGAGACACTGGGCCTGGAAAGAGGATTATTCAAATCCATACTCAGACAATCTTAACAAAACATGCCTTGCAGCTCCACAATATCTGGTCAACATATACCCACTTCCTTCTCTGTGGAGTTTGGTAGCCTACACTAAAACATGTATCAAAATCTGAGATTTTTCTTGCCCTACCTGTCACCATGCCAAACTATTAGACCACCAATCAGTTAGACTACTGTATCACTCCTCCCCCGTACAAGGGCCATGAGACACATCCTTGGAGTTCATTACCACATATCAAAGGCTGAATAGCACTTGGTTGTAGTTAGCCTTTTGTCTACGCTCAAAGGGCATTCATTTTAACTCCTGACAAGGCCTTCCCTCTGCTCCTGAGACAGCTCATCTATTTATTCACCATGTTTTTCCAGCAACTAGGGTTGTCCACAATTTATAGCCTGTTCCTGGAAACACCTTTACAATTACTGGATGTATTCTCCTTTTCTGGGAATAACCACAACCCAAGAGTAAAACAGAGAGATTGAATGCTGTTTTAGGGCAACACCTCTATTGCTGTGACAATTACTAACAAGATGAGTGGAGCTTTTCCCCGTGACTGAGGTGACCAATTATAACTGGGTTCACTCTTCTAGTCAAATGTCTTTTAGATCAGGGGTCTCCAACCTTGGCAGCTTTAAGACTTATGGACTTCAACTCCCAGAATTCTTCAGCTAGCACTGAAAGTTGCCAAGGTTGGAGACCCGTTTTAGATTATGTATGTTCCAAATGGCTCCCATTTGGGGGTGGGGGGGAGAGAGATAGAGTTTTTAGTCTTTGTAGAAGCTCCTATGTGCCATAACTTGGCTTGCTGATATTTGCAGCAAAGTATATTACCTACTCAAGATTCTTCACTTTCCATGAATTGAGTTACACAGCATTTTTGCATGGGCCTATGGGGTTTTTGACACCCATTCGGCTCTACATCCTTTCAAATTTACTCTTTCCTACAGACTATTTCATTCATTTCATAAGAAAGATAATTTTATTGTAAGTACCGTATATACTCGAATATAAGCCGAGTTTTTCAGCCCGTTTTTCAGGCTGAAAAACGCCCCCCTCGGCTTATATTCGGGTCACGAAAAAAATGCCTTTTCCCCTGCAACCGTTTTGGCTCCCGGGGCTGCAGGGAGGCTTGCTAAAGCCAAAATGGGTGCGGGGGGGGTGCGGCGCCCCTCCCCCGCACCCCTTTTTGGCTGTAGGGGTCAGGGAGGCTTGCGCCGGCAGCGCCTTCTGCTCCTCTTTTGCCCCTTAGCGGCTCCCAGCAACTGAGCAGAGAGGCGCCCGATGCCTAACGAGCGGAAGCCAAAGTGCCGCCGCAGCATGTTGCTGGGAGTTGCTGGGAGCCGCTGAGGGGCAAAAGAGGAGCAGAAGGCGCTGCCGGCAAGCGAGCGAGCAGCCAGCCATGCCGGGGGCGCTTTGGCCGCCAGGCCCGCCCACCGCAGCTGGAGCTCGCCACTCACCGAATTTGGCCTCGGTCGCAGCTGCGGCTCCAGTGCTGAAGAGGAGTCGGTGCTGGGCGACGAAGAAGAGCAGAAGCAGCTGCTGCCAGACAAGCGGGAGCTGAACGACCCCATGGTCATGCGTGGCCCATGGCAAGTGCCCGTAGCTGCCTGGTACTGGCCCCGAATACCAGCGCCATCCCTCGCCCGCCTCAGTTCCCCACTCTTTCCTTCCCCCCACAGGCGCCTCCTCCCTTTCCTTGCCCTGAATGGCCGGCGGGCGAGGCTGCTCTGGTCGCCGTGAGGCTGCCCGAAGCGTTCCTTTCCGAGGGGCTTCTCGGCACCCACGCCTCAAATTCAGTTCAGCCGGGGGAGGGAAGCAGGGAGTTGAGGCGGGGTGGGGGACCTGCACCCCTCTCCCTCTCCACATCGGAAAGGAACTTTCCGCTTCAGCTCCCCGCTTCCGAGAAGCCCCTCGGAAAGGAACGCTTCGGGCAGCCTCGCCCACCAGCCGTTCGGGGCGAGGAAAGGGAGGAGGAAAAAAAGGGGTGAGAAAAAAGTTTCCCAAAGTTTCTTTTTCAGCGAAACCTCTCTTCTCTTGCTGCCTTCTCTTCTCTTGCTGGGAGTTGCTGGGAGTTGCTCCGAGCGCGGAGGGGAAGCGTTCGCTGAAAAAGAATGGGGTGAGAAAAAAGTTTCCCAAAGTTTTAACAGGCAAGAAAGCTGAGAAAGGGTGAGAGCCTCCGCTGGAAGAGCAAGGGAGATGCTAACTCTGCACTCGGAGCAACTCCCAGCAACATCCAAAGTCATCCTTTTTTCTCGCCCTGTTCTTTCTCGCCCGGTCCCCTGATGAAACAAGAGAAGGCAGCGGGCGGCGTTAGGGTTAGGGGAAGCGTTCACTAAAAAAGAAACTTTGGGAAACTTTTTTCTCGCCCCTTTTTTTCCTCCTCCCTTTCCTCACCCCAAACGGCCGGCGGGCGAGGCTGCCGGAAGCATTCCTTTCCGAGGGGCTTCTCGGAAGCGGGGAGCTGAAGTGGAAAGTTCCTTTCCGATGTGGGAGAGGGAGAGGGGCACAGGTCCCCCACCCTGCCTCAACTCCCCGCTTCCCTCTCCCGGCTGAACTGAATTTGAGGCGCGGGTGCCGAGAAGCCCCTCGGAAAGGAACGCTTCGGGCAGCCTCGCGGCGACCAGAGCAGCCTCGCCCGCCGGCCATTCGGGGCGAGGAAAGGGAGGAGAAAAAAAAGGGGGCGAGAAAAAAGTTTCCCAAAGTTCCTTTTTCAGCGAACGCTTCCCCTCTCACCCCCCGCCCTCTGGCCCTCTGGCTTTCCCCCCCACACTCAGCTTTTCCCCCCCTCCGCACGTTCATGCACACATACACCCTCACCGACACACGCAGCCACACACCTGCACACAGACGGCTGGGCTAGCCAGCACTAAGCAGAGTCAGATGTTCTCCAGAGCTGAGCAGATCTGCAAGGGAATCTGCTTTGGGATCCCCTCGGGCTGTTCCTGTCACTTTCTATAACTAAAACTTGGGGGGTGGGGAAGTCCCTACTGGGATGAAGGAAAGAAAAGAAGGAAGGAAAAAATGAAGGAAAGAAGGAAGACGGAAAGAAGGAAGGAAGGAAGGCAAGAAAGAAAGAAGGAAAGAAGGAAAGAAGAAAAGAAGGAAGAAAGAAGGCAAGAAGGAAGAAAGAAAGAAGGAAGGAAAGAAGAAAGATTTCTTTCGTTCTTCTTTCGTTCTTTCGCCTTCCAGCCTTCCTGCCTTCCTTCCCCTTCTTCCCAACAGGGACTCTCCCCCACTCCCCGAAGTTTTTAGTTGGTTTCAAAGAATTCAACAGCTGGAATGCAAGCGGAGGGGAGGGGAGAGAGAAAGAGAGAATGAGAGAGTCAGAGTGGGGGAGAGAGAGAGAAAGAAGTGGAGAGAGAAAGAGAATGAGAAAGAGTGGGAGTGACAAGATAGGGCAAAAACGTAAAATGTGAGGACAGTCGTAAGTTCGAGGACTGGTCACAAGTGCGAGGACCAGTCAAAAATTACTTTTTCAGCCCTCTGAGTAGTCCATATGCACAAAAGGACTACCCAGAGGGCTGAAAAAGGTGATTTCTGACAGGTCCTCGCACTTTTGACCGTCTTTTTTTATTTTGAAATTTAACAGTAGCCGCTGCATTTCCCACCCTCGGCTTATACTCGAGTCAATAAGTTTTCCCACTTTTGGGGGGTAAAATTGGGGGGTCGGCTTATATTCGGGTCGGCTTATACTCGAGTGTATACGGTACTTATGGTAGAAAAATATTTCTTCAATAGCTATGTCATGTTCAGACACATACCACGTATTTGCTTATATAAGTTAATAATCTAAATAACTAGTGAAATTATCAGAGCTATTTGTCTCAGACTGCCCTTTGAGCACAATGTTTGCTGAACAGGTGTGCCAGTATCAACTACAATGAAAACTAGTACTTTAAAGGCAGTTGTTATTTTGCAGCCAAAACTAAAAAGTATTCCACAAGCATTTTAGTTGACTGGTTAAAGCTTTAAATTTTTTGCTTATTTCATAAACAAAGCTTAAGCCTGAATAAGAAATAAGGCAATATCTAGACCCTTGCTTCATAGTTGGCTTCAGTTTCTTGGGGAATCAGTAAACATAAATGTTGCTTACAGTTTATTCATACATTAGTGTGAATAAATACCAATAGGAATATAAAAATGCAAAAAGGGTTATGTTGAGAAAGTGAACTTATCACACTGCTACTGCTGTGTTCAAATATCTCTCTCCTGCAAACCAAAACCATCAGATCCAGCAGCTGACACTTCAATAGGGAATGAATAATAGGGTTGTGTATAACTTACCTGAAGCACAGCTGTCTTCTGCTACTGGCAAGTGGTTCTAGAAAATCATACTTTAAAGTTGCAGACAGGTATATGTTCTTGCCTCATGTGCTCCAAGCGATCTTTTGAAACTGAATATCCACAGTTCATACAGGTAGTCCTCGACTTTAACCATTCATTAAGCATTCATTTAGTAATCTTTTCAAAGTTACAACAGCTCTGGAAAAAGTGATTTATGACCATTTTTTACACTTACAACCATTGTAGCATTCCCATGGTCATGTGATCAAAATTCAGATGCATGGCAACTGGCGTGTAATTAAGGTTGCAATATCCTGGGGTCATGTGATCACCTTTTGTGGCCTTCTGACAAGCAAAGTCAATGAGGAAGCAAGACTCACTTAATAATCATGTTACTAACAACTGCAGTGATTCAACTTGACTACTAACAACTGTGGCAAGAAAGGTCATAAAATGGGGCAAAACTCACTTAACAAGTTGCCTTGCTTAGCAACAGAAATGTTGGGCTCAATATTGGTCATAGGTCAAGGACTACCTGTATTGTATATAGGTGGTTCCATTCATGATATGCTGGTTACTTTTCTCCACTTGAGAAAAAGAGCACAACTCAAAATGAATACATAATTTTGAAGTTTAAGACAGTGTTCATTTTTCTCTCTAAACATACTTGAAAACAATTACATTTTAAATCACTTTAATTCAAAACATTTTAAGAAGTGCCTCTTAAAACATTCTTAAGTTTGTTATTTGGCTTATAATTAAAACAGGGGTCCATGTGTGTGTGTATATACTATAAATGTTCATATATTGTAGATCAAATATTGAAATAGAAAACATGGATACAGAAGAGTCCTTTCAAGCAGTTCTGACCTGTGCTGAAGTTAATAGTTAATAGTTTTATAAAAGTAATGTAATCTATTTTCCAAAATATTCTTGATATTACAAATTTGTGTGTATGCATGCACATAAAATTTATTAAAAATAACTTTAATAAATAAATCTTCATTTCTTAATTTTAAAAAATTATAGCACAGGCATTTTAAAAAGGGTAAGAATGACTTAAAAATAAAAACACTGAGTTGTATGGTAATTAAAATAAACATTTCTTCTTCTTTTTAATATACCAGTGTAGGAAGCTAGCCACCACACCTCTCTAGGAAAATGAAATATTCTAGGAAATATTAAAGGGGCAAGATATTATATTTTCTCTAAAGGAGAAACATGTTTCTAAAGATAAACTCACAGCCTCAGCTACCTAGCCCCCCAGCAGATATTTTGGTGCCAACCTATCTACAAGACAAAGGCTGGGCCAGCTTATCTACAACACAAAAGACATGGCCCTAAGGACATGATAGGATTAGCCCTCACTCAAGATCCAAACCAGGACAAAGCCATTAAGCCATAACAGGAATTGCCCAAAGCCCATTCATTACATCATCACCCAGCAAGATTCAACCAAGCTTAACTCAGAAAACCTACAAGGTTAGCTATGACCCCCTACAGCAGCCAATAGCTTGCCACAGGAACAGGAAACTGAAATTCAAAGCCCAAGAGAGGGTATAAATCTCTCTCTCTCACCCATGTGCTCTTTTTGCCCAGGACCTCAAACCACGTGGTCCTGTCCACCATTAAATCATCTTTCCAAGCAGTCTCCATGTTTCCAGTGTCTTTCTTCCTACTTGGAACTGAACCCAGATGGACATTTCTTCCAACACCAGTAAAATTATAAAGCAGAGAAAGATTTTACAGAAAAGGAGTGGAATTTTATATGTGTATGTTTTAACTGGGTTTACTTTTTAAAAAGCAATTTTTTTACAGTTTGACTGTGTCCCTTAGGCAACTCCAGACTATCAACTCTGTCTGGAAATGTGCCTGGCTTTGTGCCATTTCCTCGGTTCCCATGGAGGACTCAACTACAGAGTGCCTCCTGCTGCCCCCAACTACTTTTGTAACTTAGTTGCACTAATTCAATGTTTATTCAAATTTGGCAACTTTATGGTATAAGAACTTTAACTCCCAGAATTCTGGCTGGGGAATTCTGGGAATTGAAGTTCACACATAAAGTTGCCAAGTTTGAAGAACATAGCATTTATTCCTCCCAGTCTTTCAGCCAGGATGAAAATATACAACCATCTTATTGTGTCTAGCTGCTGTTAACCTCCAATCAGTGGGAGAAGAACACAGACTGTGTTGCTTCCTTCTTTCACATGCCTACAAAAAAGGAATGGACAGAATCATTTCCATTAATTGAAACTGAACTGAACTTCTCAACAGAAACTTTCAGTTTGTGTGTCACTCTCATGTCACTCTGTTTCTACTTCCTTGTTTTCTTTCTGTTACTGAGAATATTTTAGAGTTAAAACCATGCAGGTATATGACCTGCAGGGAGCTTGTCATGTAACATCTTTCACTCTGCAGGAATCCTAGTTCAGCTGCTCTATGGCATCTTTAATTCCCACACATATGATTTCTCCCCTCCCTGCAACACACACACATTAGGAGAAAACCCGTAGTGACTATTCCTCCTTTTCCTTGGTACTTCTGAGGTAAGAAGTAACTAGTACTTCCACTGCCTCAATTCTTGAATAGTTTTACCAGTGGTGGGTTGCCCCCGGTTCGTACTGGTTCTATAGAACCGGTAGTAAAACCGGAGAGAACTCCGCCCACTGAGTCTGACATCATCAGAACGCTTCTGCGCATGCACAGAAGAGCACGTGGTCCTGTTGCGAACCGGTAGTAAAAGTAAGTAGAACCCACCCCTGAGTTTTACCCTCTACAATTAGGTAAAGTGGGAAGGTTATAAGTGTTACTAAATTAATCAATTAAAAATAAGACTTTTTCCCCAAAGAAAGTATGTTCTTATTGCCAATATGTTATTGTGATATTTAGGGAATTTTAATAAAGCACTTCAAAATAAAGGCATCAGGATTAAAAAAAAATAGGACAGGTAACCAGGCAATAGTGATCAATGGCTAACTGTGGAACTGTATTCAAGTGTCTTTTTCTCCTGTGTAACTTCACCTTCCTCAGTCTGATTAACCCCAAACTTCAATTCCCACAATTTCCAAGCTGGCATTGCTAATGACAATCGTAAATGTATGGCGGAGGGAGGCATCAGGTTAGGGAAAGCTGATATATATTCTCTTGGAAAATCTGCAAACATGGTTACAACTGGATCAGAAAGGGGAAGCAAAATAACTGGAACTTAGTTTTAGCTATACAGCTAAGGGAAACAGTTTTATTTTTTTGCTAAATGTTGTGTTTGTTTCCATGTGTTGCTCCACATTCGTGTTCAGCTGTGAATAGTTTTAAGGTAATTATTCAAGAATTTATATTCTTATATTTGAGCAAAACCATCAGATTGAACTCTTTATAGGTAATTTAACTTTGAATAAAGACACAGACTGAACCCAGAAAAGAGAATACAAAACTATATTCTTTCAATGTGACCTCTTTTGACTCTTCACTACTAAATCTGACTCTTGTGAAGCCCAGAGCAAATATCTTATTATTCTAAAAATGAATAGTTATGTAATATGTAATTTGAAGACTGAATTTATTACTTATGTTTCATTTCTTCTTTGTTTTTATTTATTCAGGAGAGGATACGTGTCCCAGATACACCCCCCAATATAATATCTCCAATATAATATCTCCCCAAGAGCTCTTTGATGACTACTACAAGGTCACTCTTAATGGCTGAATGGGCACAGAAGCCAGATATTTCTGGTCTTAGCCCATCCCTTTTCACTGCATGCCACACTGCTCCCCCTATTTATGGCATAATTCTGTTTAAACTCCAAACACCAGGACTAATTCTATGGTTTTTTGAGTGGATAAAATAAGCAGTACACATTTGCCATCTAATTTCTGAAACAAAGCCTCTTGCGTTATATTTATAATTGTACCTCCAAGAAGCACATAGCAATGTTTCCCCCCCCTTTTTTTAATTAAGAGAACTGATTAAACAGGCCTACTTCCTGTTTAACTGATCACATATACCAGAAAAAATGTCATTGGTTAAAAAAAAAATCAAACACAGAGTGAGACACAGAATTAGGCAAACTAGGTATGTGTAGCATGAAAGAACTGGACAAAGGTTACAAGTCAGAATTTGTTGCACATTTCAGAAACAGAAAGGGTGAAACATAAAAACACAAGTTGGCCGGAAGAAGAGTGCTCCTTTAGTATCTATCACATCTAGACGACATAAGACACAGACATTAACAAACACTTTTGTCCTCCTTCCTTTGTCAGGAAAGAGGAAGTGAGAATTTGAAAGAAACAGTAGTCAGCATTAAAGACATAGCAGCATAATCATAGGCACGTTCATGTCAAAGCAAACTATCATTTTTAACTGAAGCATAACGCTACTGCCTGGATAAATAAAGATGGCATTGGTTACACAGATACCACAAAATCAGCCTTGGAAACTGCTTATTCAGAGGATATCTGACTTGATTTCTCCATTTCTCATCTATGATCCTGTTAAAAGAAGACAGTAAAACTATGCTTTTGAAAATTACTTCAGTGCAGACACCAGAAACTTTTAATGTGATAAAAGGATCACAAGAAATTTCTCAATATAACAGCAGGTTATTTGTTCATATAACTTCAGTTTCCCACTTCTTCTACCAAGCTCCTTACTCTTTGACTTTAAAAGAGGCAGAAGTTTGATTAATGGAAAACTTGCAAAGCACAATATCAGATTTGTCTCCTTTTCAAGAATGCATATCAGTGTCTCTTAGGCCTAATAGGCATTGTTAAAGAATAACAATTGCTGGTAGAGTGGCTCAGGTGTTCGGGGGTTTATCTAACTGGGTGAGAGGGAGAGAAAGATAAAGCTACCGGTACATTAGAAGTTGTAGGAAGTGTCGGGCAGTAGAGAGTTGGGTTTCTGAAGCCTAACATTGTACTTTGGAAGTAAATGTGTGGTACTAATATTAGACTTCTGCATAGCCTTCACATAGCACATTTTGTCCAAGTTGTGAATAATGGATATATTTTGCCTAGAGGCGGAGAAAAGTGGAGTATGCATGTTATGTCTCTGTGAGCATGTTTTCCTAAGCATTAGATAGTTACTATTTGTGAATTCTATTCTGTTTTCTGGGCATTAATGCATATATAAAGTATACGGTAAGTAGGTTTTTTGCTTAGTCCTTGAACAATTTACCTCCTGGTAAACATACATTGTAACTAGTAGAAGTATGAAACAGCTACGCCACTTTCAAAAACAGCACTTTCAAAAATCATAAAGAAATTGGGGACCTAGTTGCAAGATTGTACCTTCCAAGATCTCAGAAAAAAAAATGTTTCTTACACCTCCTTGTACTTTCAGTCAGACATGTTGCTGGAAATTGAACTGAGAACATAGATATTTCACAAAGTTTGTATTTTATCATTATGCTATGATCCTTCTCTAATCAGGCACAAACTGAAATCTCCCAATGCATGTATTTAAATAAACTGGATTTTTACTATAAGTACGTAAAGTATTTTATTATTTTATTTTTAATTATCACTGCAATGAATGAAGCAACATTGCAGTGGAATCATTACATGAATATGCAAGCCTTTTTTAAGAATCTGAAATTATTTTTGATGCAACAACCACATTAAAATACTACTGTCCACTGAATTCCACACAGAATTTAAATTTAGACTGATCATATAAACTACAGTCAAGAGTCTGGGGAGACAATATCTGGTGGATTTCCTGTCAGGCCTGGAAGCCATATTTTACATTGGGCCTTCAGGCCTGCCACATTTTCTACTGTGGAAAAATGGGAGGGGGGATTGTATGGAGTATGGGAGATATATAGTCAAAATAACATTCCTTTATCAGAGAGTCAAGGACGCCTTGCCCTGGCACCTGGAGTCAGATGACTGGGAGGCATCTCCAGTTGGGACGGTGTATGATTGGGCATTTTGATGGACATGTGGGTGCTGGGCAGAGACTTGAACTTTCACTTGGGTGGAGAAAACTGGAAACTTTCAAATTTGGGTTTTCCAAGATGTGCCAATATGACATCTCTAATAAAATGGAACTTTGAGGAATCTCGAGCCTCGGAGTCTTCTTTTGTTGAGGGTATTACTTGGAACCCTGACATTTACACTATGGCTCTTTGCAATGTTTGTGCTTTCCTGATGGAAAATTGAAAAAGGAATGATTTCATATTTGCAGCAGCTTAAGAACTGTCTGTAATTATCCAGATGCAAAGCAAATTAACCATTATTGCCTATTATGTCATCCAAATTATTAATTTTGGACCATAGTTTATTCCTACCAGCTACAATTAAAGCACATCTGGCGATAAAGAAGTGAACAATATTTTTTCCTTCCAGTCAGTCTTGATTCTTGGCAACTACATGACAAATCCCTGCAGCTTTCTTGGCAGTGCTTTCACAAGTGGTTTGCCATTGCCTTTTTCTATGGCTGAGAGTGCAACTCGGCCAAAGTCACCCAGCTGGTTTCTGTACCTAAGGCAAGACTAAAATCCAGTCTTCTCAATTCTAGTCCAACACTTTTAACATCACATCAAACAAGCTCTCAAACCCTTGTTTATATGGAATCGGAGTACTGCAGTAAATTAAGAATCATAATCAGCTTTGATCAGAACTCTCTTTCCCCTTTCCCTTAAGTTTAACTTGGCAATTAATTCTGATCTAGCATATCAAGAAAGATTCAATGTCAAAACGAAAGCTTGATGGAAGCAGGGAAAGTCAGTGCTAGTGAGGATTAACCACCCAAAAAAGATGGAGGATACAAACCACTACATTTCCAGTTAAAAGATGCAGAGCTGAAAGGTGCCAGAAACACTGGGATCAAAAGGCACATACAACCCTATTCTCTACAAAGTACGATGTAGTCATAAAGTTAGAAAATACCCCAGAAAATAATACAGGTTCTTGGGCCCAAACAATTGGTATTCAACAATACCAATAATACCAAATAGCCCTGCATTTGCACAAAAACAACAAGTGCAGATTGTGACTGTTTCATCTGCAGTAACCTGCGACAGAGTTAGCTTGAACCCATCCAACTGGACTACAGATAGTTCTTGACTTACAACAGTTCGATTAGTGACTGTTCGAAGTTACAACGGCAATGAAAAAAGTGACTAATGACCATTTTTCACACTTATGACCGTTGCAGCATCCGCATGGTCATGTGATTTGCATTTGGACGCTTGACCACTGACTCACATTTATGACAATCGCAGTGTCCCAGGGTCACACGATCCCCTTTTGCGACCTTCTGTCAAGCAAAGTCAATGGGGAAGCCAGATTCACTTAACCCTTCCTAATTTAACAACTGAAGTGATTCACTTAACAAACGTGCCAAGAAAAGTCATAATATGGGGGGAAAGTCACTTAACAAATTTCTCACTTAGCAACATACATTTTGGGCTCAGTTGTTGAGGTCTACCTATAATTACTGCAAGGATGGTGAAAAAAGCTGAAACCCCCCCCCCCCCCCCTCCTCACAGGCCAGGCACGCCTTGCCGAGCCTCAAGCGCTGAAACCTTTTTCCAGCGCTCTGAACACAAACGCGAGTCAAGGGACACTCCCGCCTTCTCCCCCCCCACACCCCTCCAGCCACCCAAACCCAACACCGTCCGCTACCGAGTTCCTCGCGGGAACCCTCACCACCACCGCCACTTCTCCGCCCCACAGAAGCCGCTCAGCAGGAAGACGAGCGAATGGCCTCTTTATCAGCAAGCACCTATGGCGAGCGCCAGGGGGGTGTCAGGTACTGCGCGCGCCCTTCTCCCGGAGCAGAAAGGGCAGCCGCTGAGGGAAGGGCCCCCAGCGACAGGGCGAGGCTCGTACAAACTAGTTCCCTTTTGGGCGTTCTCGCTTGGGAGAAAGTCCCAAGCGTAGAAGTAACAGGGCCCGGGAAGAAGGAGGAGAAGGACGGGGAAAAAGAAAGAAAGATAAGCTAAAGACCGCGTGGATGACTCTGCTTTTCCAAGCGCTCTTTGGGGGCGGGGGGAGGGTGGAGCGGGAGGGGGAAATCCCCGCGCGCCCCAGTCCCGGCAGCAGGTGAGCGCGTCCGGCCCGAGGCGAGGCGGAGCGCGCGCGGGGAGGAGGAGGAGGAAAGATGGGAGGTGCGAGCGTGCCATGGGAGGGCGGTCCGACGCGGAGGCAGCCCCACTCGACGGGGCTCTCGCTTTTCAGAGCTTTGCTTTCGGCCTCGGAGCGCCCTCCGAGCAAAGCTGCGCCTTTCCAGCTCAGCCTGGACCCTTTCCGAGGAAGACGGGTAAGTGATCCGCTCGCGCCAAGGGGGATTCCGCCGCTGGGAGAACTTTCTTCCCTCGTGGAGAGAAGGAGCGAGGTTCTTTTTCGGCTGGAAGCTCTTCGACTGGCTCCTTCGCGAAGGAGGAAGCGGGGTTCGGGCATTCCTCTTTGGGACACGGGGCTCTTCCCGCCAGCCCCCTGCTTCCGGTCCTGAGGGGGGGTCGTGTGGACGGGTTGAGCATCTTTCTCCTCTCTGCCTTCCTTCGGAGGTGCGGTAGAGTCACCCCTCACTCCCTCTCCCCCCCCGCGCCCCGTCAGCCTGCGGTCCATCCCCTGAGAAACTCGAGTTCCTCCTTCGGAAGAGCGACTTTGACACCCGCCTCTCGTTTTGGGTTGGGTGGCAGGCTTTATGAAAGGAGCTCCGAGAAGCTGCCTTTTTCCGCCTTCCTGCTTCCCTCTTTGCGCTCGCAGGGAATCCGGAATGGGGCAAAGCGCTGCTGAGTTTAGCAGGACCGGCTGGCGGGGCTTTCATAACTCCTGGTCAGAGCAGAGCTGCTGTGTGCAACATCTGTTGGACGACTAGCTCTGCCGGGACTTCCTTGTTTTAAAAGACTCCATGTTTTCTCGAAGTACTTTACTGCATTTTCTGAAAATTGAGCTTCTGTCTTCATCAGAACTGGGAGGTTGATGGGTGGCTGGAGATCTCTAGCACCATCTTTAGCTAGCTGATCTGTGTAGCGCAGCTACCGTTGCAGTTTACCCATCCTTTCAAATTCTTCCCTACGTTGTCCAAGAGACTTTGGGAAGAAAAACAAAAGCCAAGAACCCGTGGACAAATGGAGCTTTGGAATGGGAAACCTGAGGCTGCTGTATTCGGAAACCGTTTGCAAAAGGCTGTTGTCCTGCAAAATCAGAAATGTGATGTTAGCAAGAGGTCTGCTCACCTGAAAGGATAAGTGGGCTGAAAGTATCATGGTGGCATTTTAACAAGTGATCAAGTGTAATACTGCCATCCAATAGAAACATTCAGCATGTGTGTGTTTGCCTAATTCTTTTAACAATGCTGCTGTGGATGGAAAGTTGACAGCAGTTGACAGAAAGTTGACAGTGGTTGACGGGTTTTATGAAATATGCCTTGCGATCTTCATTTACTTTGTGTTGGCTCACAACTGCTCACACCCTAATTTCTGCATCTAGAAGCAGCAAGATGAGTGGTTTAGTGTTTAGGAAGTTGGGGATTTTCCCACTGTAGGCTGATTGGAGTGGGGTTCAGAGCTGGTCAGTAATCGTTTAGCTTGAGGCAGAAGGATGTTTGCTTTCCTGCTCAGTGAATGGATAAGTTTGATTGCATTAGTCATCTCAAAGTATTTGCCATGTAAGTATGTTTCTGTCGTATATCTGTTATCTGCTGTGAACCTTAATCTTTAATAGTGGGTGGACAGAGAATGAATTGGAACGTTTTCAGTGTTTCGTGTGATAAAAAGATAGGCAGCTGCCTTATGCTGAAGCAAAACATTTTTTTTTAATTTAGCCCCTGGGGTTGCTGGCAATAACACTTGAGAGCACTAAATTTCTTAATTTCCTTTGTTTAGAATGTTTCATGTGCTAAAATATAACTTCTGGCCTAGAGTCTACCACCTAGGTCCGTGATGGCGAACCTATGGCACGGGTGCCACAGGTGGCACGTGGAGCCATATTGGTGGGCACGTGAGCTCAGCTCTGGCACGCATGCGTGCGCCAGCCAGCTGATTTTCGGGCCTTCTGGGCCCACCAGAAGTTAGGAAATACACTGTTTCCAGCCTTCAGAGGGCCTCTGGGGGGGCTGGGGAAGGCCATTTTTGCCCTCCCCAGGCTCCTAGAAAGGCTCTGGAGCCTGGAGAGAGCAAAAAATGGGCCTACCGGGCCTACCATGCCATCACGTGCCAAAAGTGGGGGGAGCACGGGGGGGCGGGGCGCATAGAATTATGGATGTGGGCACGCATGCGTGTGACCCCACCGCACTCCCCCCGCTTTTGGCACGCGATAGCAAAAAGGTTAGCCATCACTGACCTAGGTACTAGCAAATTGTTAAATAAATAAAGTGTAGATTCATTCCTAGAAATTAAAATGTTGAGTCAGGTGACTACAGAGCATGACTAATTTGGCATGCTAGTAAGTACATAGTAAATACCGATGGTGCCAGGAAATTTAAAATTCTTAATTATATTTCCAAAATTTCAAACGTTCCACTACTAGCCTAACAAGGTTGGAAAGCTTCAATCTACATAAATGTCTACTCTGATTGGAGGTATCTGGTTACTTAACTCACCAGGGACTGAATTTTTCTACATGGTTGCATTACTGGTATTAGTGGGAAATTTCTTTGGCATTGCAAATTTGGGTATTTGGGGGAAGAATGTTTATCTCAAGTAAATTTCAAAGTGTGCAATATTGAACATACTCTACTAGCATATCTTACATACTATACTAGTATAACTTATAGGTAGCAAACTATAATTATTCAGGTTTTCCAGAGATGGACTTTTTTTACTTTGATTGGTTATATGTCCTTAAATTGTTTATAGGTTTTTTTTAATGCATAGAACAATTTCTTGTTGCTCCTAGTCACAATACAACCATTTTTGAACAAAAAGTTTAAATTTTATATAAGGAACTATTAGTTTTAATCTAATCTTGAGATATAAAATATTTAGTTCCAATAAGTATAACAAGGTATATGAAAAGAATATAGAGGAAGAAGCTAATAATTTAGTTCATAAGAATATAAGAATATTGTAAATTGGTACAATTTGTTTATTCTCAAATTAAATGTAATTGTAGATCTTCAGAACGCTAGAGCATCTGGCTAAGGGAAGAGTAAAACATTATGTTAAACAGGAGAATTATTTATCCTTTGGCTTCAGTCCTATGTACACTTTTCTGAGAGTAATCTCTATTGCATCTGGTGGATCTTACATCTAAGTAAACATATAAGTACTTCATTATTCATGTATTCATTGTACAGCATAGTATGATAAGCGTGTTTTCAGTACTCCTTAAAATGATAAAAACACACTGGATCCTTGAACTGCTCATTAGCATTTAGCCAAATCTACTTGCTTTATAGAGTGTCGTAGACACTCTATATGTGTGTACATGGAAAAAATATAGATGAAATATAGATGACTGGATTTGGAGATATAAGTATTTATTTGTCTTTATTAGAATTCTAAAGTCATATTTAATTCAGATGTTTATATAGGGATTCATCAATTTTACAAGTTTAAGAATGCCGAATAGTTTTTTTTTATTTTTATTTTGGAGCAATCAAATTGCTCTCAATGATACTAATGTGAAACTATGTGATTTTTATTTATTAAACATTTAATTTTGATATCTCCTAGTGTATTAGTATGTTTTAACACATTACCTGTGCCCTTAGTTGTTTGCTGTGGTAAAATAACATGCTTTCGGTAGAATGTGAACTCCACAGTGAATTAAGAGAGCATGTATATGTAAATGTTATCCATTGATTTGGATGAATTCCTGTTGCTGAGGATGTAGATGAGATTCCTGAATAAATTCAGTCACTTGTTTCTTCATCCTTGCTAATAAGGGAAGGGGTAGCCAATTAGATTCAAGGAGACTATGAGCTCCCATAAAAATTGTCATTACCTTCCTCTTCAAACAAGACGTTAATTGAGGCATTCATGCACACACTAAATTTAGCTTTATGTCTTGATTTGGTAACCTTGAGAGATGATATTCACCAAGAGAAAGAGAGACAGAGATGGTATGTACTTGAGTTGTATGGCTTGATTCCATCAATCATGGAATATTTTAGGATGTAAACACTTTTTTTAGCAATTTGGCTAGCAGTTTGCCAAAATATTGCTGGAAATACTCAATTTTAGCAGTTTTGTTTTAAAATATTAAATGACTCTTTTATGCCCATACTATCTTTCTGAAATTGTAGGAGTTGCCCATCTAACTTGGCTAAGTAAGGAATGTTTTGAATAGAACTTGTACTGGACAGTAGACTGGATCATGCTATGGTAAAATAAATGAAATCATAGCAAAATGAGAATCTTGTTTTTAGAAAAAGTTTTGCTTGTACACATGTAGAATAAGATACATTCTTCCCCAAAGACCAGGTCTACAATTTCTGGATCCATATTGGGACACATATTAACTCAGCCTTGATGAATCATTATCAATTTAAACAGATACATTTGTGATCAGTTCTAGATAGGAATGGCCTGATGCTAATTAAACATGATCTAGTATCACTGTACATAAATTGTTCTTAGTTAATTTAGTTAATTTAACTAAATTTAGTGAAGAGCAGTTGTAGTGCAGTGGTTAGAATGCAGTACTGCAGGGTAATTCTGCTGACTGCCAATTGTCAGCAGCTCAGCAATACAAATCTCACCACCTCAAGGTTCCATCCTTCTGAGATCGGTAAAATGAGGACCCAGATTGTTGGGGGCAATATGGTGACTCTGTAAACCACTTAGAGTACTGTAAAGGACTGTAAAGCGGTATATAAATCTAAGTGCTATTGCTATTGCTAGATTGCTAGTTTATTCACTGAGGACAAATAACAGTGCATTGTCTGATGTTCTCATTGCCAGGCGACTTGTAGACATATTTCCCCATGGTGATTCTGATGCCTTAATGCCACGAGGCAAATTATCTATATTTGGATCCTTAAAACACAGTACCTGAGGATGCTAATACCCTTGCAAACATCTCCTTTGATGTCCACCAGATCCATCCTGCAATTGATTTTATTATTCAGTTCTTTTAATAAAAAAAGCATGTCCTCAAGCATAGCTCCTTCTTTTTTTTTTCAAAAAGTGCTTCTGAGCTCATATAACATCTGAAGGTATTCTTAGTGTTCATTTTGTAAATGTGCTTATCTACCCTGAAAAAAATGGGGAAATTAAAAGAGATGATAGAAAGCAAATTCACAAAGTGCTTTCTGATAAAATAGGTAAATGTGATGATGGATTTGTGGCTACAATGCATTCAGAATTCCAAATCTGTATCAATATAGTACAAAGATGCTGGAAAAACTGCTATGTAGATACTGTATGTCTTGAAAAAGCCTATGTTTTAGTTGAGAGAAATCTAAGGAAAACTCATGGAAAGGTAATAAAATATAGGTATATATTGATATGGGAAAAAAGCTATATTAAGGAGGCTTGATGTTTTAAGAAATACTGTAAGTCAAGGATGTACAATGCCCTATTAATTGTTTAGGTATTTATCAATATGTGTATATTGAATCCTTAAGAGGTTGGATATAATATTTATCAAAAGCATGTATGTGTATGTTCTTTTGATTGCAGACAATGCCATATTGTTGACTGAGAACTGAATTGATTTGCAGTGAATGTTAGATTGTGTGACACAGCAAGAAATATGGATCTGAAAAATAAAGATAGATGTGTTTGACAGGGGAAATTGAATGATGTTATGCTGGTAGATGTCGCTTAGTATATGGCAGGGGTGAAATCTACTTACCTTCCCTACAGGTAAGGGAAGGTCCATGCGGAAGGTCCATGTGTGCATGGACCCTTTGCACATGCACAAACCCTTCTGTGCATGAACAGAGGCTAAAAAACAGGTTATTTCCTGGTTAAAACCAGGAAGTAACGACGACCGGGTGGGTAGGCGGAGCCTCCTGCTGCTGTCGCTACTGGTTCTCCGAGCCACCTGCCACCATCGCTACCGGTTCAACCGAACTGGTCCGAACCGGTAGCATTTCACCCCTGATATATGGTCTTTTGCACAGATTTCTTTTCATTTTTTTATTTTATTAGTTAGACAAGCACAAAAATAATACAACATAATACAAATAAAAAGTATATAAATGTGATAAACAACCAGCTGCAAGTAAGTCCTTTAACATGTCACTAAATCTAGATCATACAGAAATGTAATGTTCTAACTGATTTTCAAAATATAATGGGTTTTGGAAATAGTGACAAAGCATGTTTTTTATTCAATCTATTGCAAGAAAAGAAAGTTTTTTCTGAAAATATAAAAATGATGGTTTGAAAGAGTATGTTTCTATTCTCTTTGTTATATGAAATTACATACGTATATTTCACAAGAAATCTAAGTTGAATGTATGAGCCAGTGTATAGATATAGTGGAAGCGAGGATAATTTTTCAAGATATAATGATGTCAGCATAAAACTAGATTTAATTATATTTTCCTTTCCTTAGTTTTACCTTCTGCCTTTAATGTTATTTCTTTATTTACTTTTTACTCTTTTTTTCTATGCTTTACATACTGTTGCTTACTAAAAAAAAAAGGGATAGTATGTTAAGCATGCATGTATTTATCAATGAATAGCAATAGCATTTAGGCTTATATACCGCTTTACAGTGCTTTACAGCCCTCTCTAAGCGGTTTACAGAGTTAGTATATTGCCCCCTACAATTTGGGTCTTCATTTTACCCACCTCGGAAGGATGGAAGGCTGAGTTAACCTCGAGCCTGGTGAGGTTTGAACTGCCAAATCACAGGCAGCCAGCAGTCAGCAGAAGTAGCTTGCAGTACTGCACTCTAACCACTGCGCCACCATGGCTCATGGGTTTTTTCCTTTTTTTTTTCCTCTTCTTTTTGGAGTTCACATTTTTGAAGGGATGCTCCTTCCTATATTTGGTTTTCAAATCATTAGGGTGAATAGACAGGCAAGAATTCTTGTAAGATTGACATGATAGTACATAAGCCTGACACATGTAGTTTAGCTGGGAATCAGCTGGTTTTATTGCAGGAAAAAAGATGATACAAACATTAACCAAACAAAAGTAAAGAAAAAGAAGATAGAAATGTATATAGAGAAAACTGCTCAGTTTTGAAGAATTTTATTAAACCAAATGTCCAAATGGAATAATATTGATCAGACTTTTCATTACACTTATAAAGAACCAGTTCAAATCATAAATCCGAGACTGTAATTCCAGAGTAATGCTTTTCAATCAAAGAAGCATTCTTTTTGCTGCACCCTAAATGCTTAATTCGTCATATAATGATAAATTCAGTCTTTGGTATATACTTCAAAATCATGTTAATGCCTGTTAGTAATATTACTGTTATCTAAAGTTAATCAAAGTAGGCATCATCTACTTAGATTTTCCAAAAGTCCTTTAATAATGGCCTTTATCAAAGACTTCTCAGTAAGCTTAAGAGCCATGGAACGAAACGGCAGATCATCTCATAGGCAAGCAACTGACTAAAGGGATGTATTAGTGGGGTTCCCTAGGGTTCTATCCTAGCCTGCCTGCCTTCCCTCCCTCCCTCCCTCTCTCTACTTCCTTCCTTCCTTCCTTCCTTCCTTCCTTCTTCCCTCCCTCCCTCCCTCCCTCCCTATAAATAATGCATATTTATTATTATTATAAATAATGTTTGCATAGCCATCACAATCTTGGGCAACTCACAAAACACAAGAGGGGAGGGAGAGGGGAAGGGGAAGGGGAAAGGAAAGGAAAAGAGAGGAGAGGAGAGGAGAGGAGAGGAGAGGAGAGGAGAGGAGAGGAGCCTGGTGGAGGAGTGGACTAAAGCGCTGTTAAATAGCACTTAGCTGCCAGCTGCCTGCAATTACTGCAAGTTCGAATCTCACCAGGCTCAAGGTTGACTCAGCCTTCCATCCTTCCGAGGTAGGTAAAATGGGGACGCGGATTGTGGGTGCAATAAGCTGACTTTGTATAAAAAAGAACACCGCTTAGGGGGCCCCAAAAGCCCTACTAAGCAGGTATATACAAAAGTATGAAGGCTATTGCTTAACGCATTGTAAGCAGCCCTGAGTCTCCGGAGAAGGGTGGCATATAAATCGAACCAATAAAAAAAAGGAAAGGAAAGGAAAGGAAAGGAAAGGAAAGGAAAGGAAAGGAAAGGAAAGGAAAGGAAA
>WNWU01000041.1:7857232-7872448 GCA_012654045.1 Ptyas mucosa | reverse complement strand
AAGGAAAGGAAAGGAAAGGAAAGGAAAGGAAAGGAAAGGAAAGGAAAAAAAACCAACAGTCACTAAAAAACTTTATGATGTTTCTGGGCAACTCTCTCTCTCTCAACATATGATCTTGCTACACTTCAGCCTCACCTTGCCGAAATATTTATAGCTACAATTTATACTATATTATATCATGTTTATAGAAAGCCAGTTTGATGTAATAGTTAAGGCATCAAGCTAGAAATCAGGAGACTGAGTTCTAATTCTGCTTTAAGCACAAAACCAGCTGGGTGACCTTGGCCTAGTCACTTTCTCTCAGTCCTAGGGTAGGAGCAAATGGCAAGCCACTTCTGAAAAATCCTGCCAAGAAAATGGCAGGAACTTGTCCAGGTAGTTGCCAGGAATCAACACTGATCTAAAGGAACACATATAACATTATGAATAATCTGGAAATGGGTGTGACTAGTGGAGTCATGTTTGCAAATAACACAAATCTGTTTAGAGTGGAAAAACAAAGACAGTGAAGAGATCCGAAGTGAACTCTGCACATTAAATGAGTGGGGATCAAAAGATTTCATTTAATGTGAGCAAGTGTATTAGTACCAAAAATTCTAACTATTCATGCAACTAATGGGATCAAAGCGAGCAATGACTAATGAGAAAAGACAATAAGGGTAAACAATGTAATGAAGGTGTCAACATTGTGCATTCAGTACAAAAAAGGCCAAAAGGATGTTTGTGATAATAGCTATAGCAATAGAACTCAGTCTTATATACTGCTTTACAGTGTTTTACAGCCCTCTCTAAGCAGTTTACAGAGTCAGCATATTGCCCCCAACAATTTGGGTCCCCATTTTACTCACCTTAGAAGGATGGAAGGCTGAGTCAACCTTGAACCTGGTGAGATTTGAACTGCCAAATTGCAGTCAGCCAGCAGTCAGCAGAAGTAGCCTGCAGCATTACACCCTAACCACTGCGTTCTGTAATAGAGTTGCATATATCATAATGGCCTTGTATGTATATCTGTGGTGCGACCTCTCCTAAAATATTGTATGCAGTTCTGGTCACTGCATCTCAAAAAGGATATAGTAGACGTAGAGAAGGTTCAGAGGAGGGCAACTAAAATGATCAAAGATATGCATTACTTTCCTATAAGAATAGGTTGTATATCTGGGTGTTTTTAATTTACAATGAGGCAGATGAGAGGGGATATGGCTGAATTGCAAAAAATGATGCATGGTTTGGATAAAGTGGGCAAGGAGAAGCTTATTTTCCCTTCCAGGTCACCCAATGAAGTTGAAGCTTGAAAAATCAGAACAGAAAAAAAAAACTTTGGGAGTTTATTATCAGGAGATGTAATGCTGGCTACCCATTTGGCTGACTTCAAAAAAGGTTGGACGATTTTATGGAAGTTATGAGAAGACTAATAGACAATAGCTATTAGTCTTCATGGCAGCTGCCTGCTTCTGAAGGCTGCCACTAGGAAACTATCAAATTTCGGTGCAGTTGATTGGTCACTGTGAGACCAGACTACTGGACTATGTGGGGCAGGGCCCAGGAGTCTGATCTATCAGAGCATTGCATCTGATCCATTTCCTAAACAATTTTCAAAAAGGAACTGTCCAACAGACAGACAAAATATATAAGTTTGTCCCTTCTATTAAAAAACTCAATAATTTATCAATATACTTTAATATTTTAAATGTATTTGAGGTGAAATTCTTTTTTATTTACAACATTTATCTTTCTCCATAAATCCTCTGATTTTGATCACCTGTTTGTATGAATGTTAAACTAAGGTAAAAAAAAATTGATAAAACACTAATTTTTCACAATTTTGTTACTTACATTGGTATTTATAGGAAGTATAAAGGTAAATGTTCCCCTCTCACATATGTGCTAGTTGTTCCTGACTCTAGGGGGTGGTGCTTATCTCTGTTTCAAAGCCAAAGAGCCAGTGCTGTCCAAAGACATCTCCGTGGTCATGTGGCCAGGCATGACTAAACGCCAAAGGAGCACGGAACGCTGTAACCTTCTCATCAAAGTGGTCCCTATTTTTCTACTTGCATTTTTTACGTGCTTTCGAACTGCTAGGTTGACAGAAGCTGGAACAAGTAACGGGAGCTCACCCTGTTACGCGGCACTAGGGATTTGAACCGCTGAACTGCTGACCTTTCAATCGACAAGCTCTTAGCCCTGAGCCACCGCATCCTTTTTATAGGATGTATAGCAAACACCAATTAATTAATTAATTAATTAACTAACCTGTTTACCAAGCTATACAAGAGCCCCACATCAGTGTATTTAAAATACAGCATTCATAATTGCCCATGAGACAATACAGATAGTCCTTGATTTATGACCACAATTGAGCCCAAAATTTCTGTTGCTAAGTAAGACAGTTGTTAAATGAGTTTTGCCCTATTTTACAACCTTTCTTGTCGCTGTTGTTAAATGAATCCCTGCAGTTAAGTTAGTAACACAGTTGTTAATTAGAGAGCCCCACATTAATTCAGGTAATAAGAAAATAGGAGAGAGTTGCAGAGTCTGACTACGAAATTCTTTCCAACTGTTTAATAACAGCTGTACCAAATCAGGGATAATAGGTTGTTAAGTGAATCTGGCTTTCCCATTGACTTTGCCTGTCAGAAGTTTGCAGTAGCTGACCCAGGATACTGCAGCCATCATAAATATGAGTCAGTTGTCAAGCGTCTGAATTTTGATCACACAATTATGAGGATACTTCAATAGTTGTAAGTCTGAAAAATGGTCATTACTTTTTTTCAGTGCTGTTTTAACTGTGAATGATACTAACTGAAGTGTTGTAAGTTGAGGACTATCTGTATTGTCTCCATGGAAGAAAAAACAAAACAGCATCTCTGAAGATTTGCATGGGATATTTTAATAGATGAAGAGAGAACTCCATTTATAAACATCTTGGCTGAAGGATTAGAGTGCCCCATTAATTCAGTTAATATCAAAACAGGGGAGAGTTGCAGAGTGTGACTGCCGGAATTCTTTCCAACCCCTTAATAGCATCTCCACCAAATCAGTGATAAGAGAGGCTTATAATGCAACAGCTGGCAGTATTTCAAACCACTGCTCAGTTGCTTCTCCCATAGGATGCATTGATGATTATCTTTTTTGGGGAATAGTTTTCTGTGATCCAGTTTTTAACCATCCTTCTTCTGCCGGTTTCTTTCCCTTCCCTCCCATATCAAATTTGGCCTGTTCCATTCTGTTTGGGGAGAGTTAACCTATTGACAGATGACTGGATGGACAGTTTCCAAACTGCATCGTTGCATAATTTTTTCTAATATTTGATTGGGTTAGAAAGGCTAAAAATGGGGGGGTGGGGAGGAATTCCATATTTGGCCAGGATTTGCTCCAAAACTCTACTACATCAAAGGCTTTTACCATATTCAATAAGTCCGCCACTGCCAATTTGAGTTTCTATGAGTGTTTATCGAAAATATCACTAAAGCAACAACAAGTTGAAGGCAAATTCTATTTTGTAATAGATAATAAAATATATTGTATTTATTTAGGAATTGGTACATTTGTTTAGAATACGTTTTCAGTTCATTTTCTGCAGATGTTGCAGAATTATATTGTATTGCACAATATAATAAAAGAATCCTTAACATATTAATGCCTGTCATCCAAAGTTTCTGAAACATATCTGAAAAGAATTAATACGAATTTAAAAAGCTGTTAAAAAATAAAATACATTTCAACTTCCTTCAACGAAATCTAACTGTAAAACTCAAAATACTGAAAAGTTTTCTCTTTTTTAAAGTTTTGCCTTGCAAGCCCACTGAGTGCCAAAAAGGAAAGGAAACTGTAATGTTTATGTTATGAAGGATGATACTGCTGACTTATAGTGTAAAGATGTGTGAATGTGTATTTAAATATAACAATAATATTAGAAGTGGCTTTAGGCATTCATCTCAATGCAAAAGGGTCTCAAATTAGATGAAAAATAGGGGTATGCAACATTAATGTGATTTGTCTCAGTGAGTTGAGGAAGCGATTTGTTTTGCCTGAGATTACTAAAAACCTTTCACAGCGGTTCCTTTAGTCAGAGAAGGCTGCAGACTCACAGAAGCTGCTCCCTTTATTTCCAGCAGCTGATTGGAAGCCTCAGAAGAGATTTCTGTCCATGTGCCAAAGGCATCATCCTGGTATGAGAATTATCAAAGGCTTCAGAAATATGGGGATCCAGCTGCTTCATTGTGCTTTTAGAAGCAATGGGGCTGTGTTGTTTCTCAAAGCAGGTCCTATTGCTTTGTGTGAAATTTCATCAAGGCAAAGGACGGCTCTGAAGCTGTATCTAACTCCAGTGGAAAACAGGTTGTACTGGCTCCCTGCTTGTTTCTGCCCAGCTTTCAAGCAATCAGGTGAAGCTCCGAATGAGACTCGATACTCCTGTTTGTACAGATGCAAGTACTGCAACCTTCATGATCTGAGACTCTGCTTTATTAGGATTGCACAGTTATACTCAAGTTGAAGTGCAACTTACCTTTGACCAGTCATTTATTAGTTATGAATACTTTCACTTTCATACCTCCAAGATAGGAATGCCCTTTGATTTGCTAAGTTCCTTTTTATTACCTGATTCTTAAAATCAGAAGGCATCATAGTTTCACTGTGTAAACTGCAAGTTCATATTCATTTTCTCTACAATTATAACTTTAGTTTACATGTGATTTTCAGATAATTTAAAGGAATCACGCATCACCATCTAACCTGATTGTCCGAGCTGCTGCTGTTCCATTTTACCTATTCATCCTGCAAATCTTCTTAGGTGGTTGCTATGACTTTTGAAGCTTGAAGAAAAAATTCCACTGTAGTGCTTTGTTTCACTTAGGATAAAAAAAGCGGTAAAGAATCTTTGGTAATGACATTTAAGTGGTAGGACTTCAAATGAAATATCATTTTTAAAAGAATGTTAGAGAAATACTATATATAGAATTCAGGATTAGGAGAAAGCCTCCAGCTCTAAAAATGATCAAGTTTTAATTTCACGAGGAATTTTTGAAATGTCACGGAGAGATGTAAGAGGAAACTAGTCTACCAGCTGAAAACAATGCATGAAACTGGTAAATTGATATTATATAGTATTATATTATATATATTTTTTAAAAACTTGTCAAATCAGCCAGATCATGCCAATAATAGTTACTGGTTTCACAGTAAGTCATTGTGAGTAAAAAAATCTTTGGATATGATCATTAAAAACAAGTTCCTTCAAGTTTAAGACTTTTGGGAAAAAATGACTGAATTTCCTTACAGGTCTGCATCAGAGGTGTGTTCTACTTACCTTTACTACCGGTTTGTAATGGGAGTGCACGCATGCAGAAGCTTCTGCGCATGCGCAGATCGTCCATTATGACGTCTTGGTGGGTGGGCAGAGCCTCCCGCCGCTTTTACTACCGGTTCGCAAGAACCAGACAGAACCGGGAGCAATCCACCACTGGTCTGCATGTATGATAGAATCAGTTGCTAAGTGCAAGAGGCTGGTCCTATTCAAACATGGCTGTGGTTGAAGGCATATCTCCTCATTGAAGTGTTTGTGGCTCCAATAATTCACATTTTAAAATAACTTTTTAAAGTTACTTATTTAATGGAATAGCAATATAGGGTAATGTTTCATTTATAATTCAATTAAATGGCACACTTTTTTCAAAAAGTTTCTTCCTTATATGTATATACTAATATTTATGATTAAACGTAGCACTTAATAATAGGTTTGCCCTAACTCTGACTAAGGTTGAATTATCAGAGTGACCAAAGACTTGGTAATAAATTATGAAAGATTCATTCCTCAACCTCACCTACATTTCATGTACATACAAAGAGTTAGCCTCTTTCATATTATACCAACCACTTAAACTTGGTATACTTATAGAACCATATTTTGCAAGAGTATTAATGGTGCCGTCTGCAATTTGCTTTCCCATCTATGCATTAAATGACTGGATTTTCCCCAAACTCAGAAAGAGAGCATGTTCTCAGGAAGAGAGTAGTCCAAATTAGTAGATACTTTTCCCTTCTTCCAATTTTTAAAGCATTTGTAGCATAATGCAAACATGAAAACTGTCCTGGTTAATTAAACCTGTAGATTGTTTTCTTTTTGTTGTGTTACAAATATGAGGTGATAAGTCTCATTCCATAACAATTCTAATATGACAAACGAAGGCAAATATACGTATCCCAGGATAATATTGCAAGATGACCCAAATTGGATCCTGAAATTCTAATATGTCTTCACCTTGCACTGATTAGTTGGGTAATCTTTTTTGATACATTACTGAGTGCACTATCACTTCTCTGCCTGTTATTACGACCATATGGATATTGCATTAGGAGGAATCGTTTCTAAGGTGTGTTCTGAGCTTGTTAAATCAGGTACAACATCTAATCTTTATATAGCTACATGAAGTAGCACAATTCTCTCAAGGAAGGATTGCCTTTGGTCTCCAGTGGAAATATTTTGCTTTCTTTTTGCTTGCAATATTTGTGTTAGTTGTCTAATAGCATTTCTCAGGACAATGTAAGAATATTGTGAAAATAATAGATTATTTCTTTAACACAGAAAGAGAAATGTTTAGGAGAAATAGAGTTTTTTAGAGAGATTAGGTGTCTTGATATGGGATAGCTATTCATAATTGGATTTTTTAAAATATATTTTTCTTGGTAAGAGAAATCAAGAGTCAGTAACTTGTATTTAAGTTAATATTTACTTTTAAATTTTAAAGGAGGGAAAGAGAAGGAAAACATAGTTAAGCTAAAAATATTAGTGACCTAAGATCTTCCTAATAAACATGAAGAATAAATGATGATTTATTGCTATTAAATACTATTGATCTATGTTTATCTGGAATGTAACATTTTAGTTTCACTCCTTATTATCTCCAGTGCTGCTTAAGTATTTAGGCATTTTTTTATTAAGGCAGTAAAACTTATTGAACAAAATTATTCTGGAAAATAAAGTGGTACTAACATTTTTAAACCTTCTTGTCTACTGTTGTGTGACTAGGTAATGAATAACTACGATGACAATTGTGGATTGAAATGAGCAATTTTCTCCACCCCGCCCATGTATGTGGCAACTGAGACAAAGTGTTAACTCATGGGAAAGCAGCTTGTTTAAATAAAATGATAAGGAAGCTTGTGAAAAAAATATATGTAATTTATACTTATAAAAGAAAGATGTCAACAGTGTCAGTGTGCATTGGGCTAGTTGGAATTAGAGTATTAGTCTAATATTTAATACTCGTAGATAGAGTATTAAAATTCAGTTTCCCCAATCTTTGGTATGTACACAGACAACACATCAGGTTATTAAGATTAATATATCAATTTTCTTAATTGGACTAATGACTGTTGACATGCAGTATATACAATACAGGTAGCTTTCAACTTACGATCACAATTGAACCGAAAATATATGTTGCCAATTGAGAAATTTGTTAAGTGAGTTTTGCCCCATTTTACAACTCTATGAAGTCACCAGATCTGCAGAGGACTGAGCATCATTTGAAATTCTTCAAAACAGGGCAACATTTGCTGCCTATTTTATTAAGAGTTCTTTCTCTGGTTTGGTTTTTAAAGGATTTGCACAGTAAGGTACAGATTACTCTTATTCTACTTACAAATTTTTGAGTTTTTCGCCAATAGGAATAAACCTGCCTGTAACTGTTACTGAAATCCAGAAGGTCCTGGTATTTGGGAGAGGGCAGGAACAGTTTCTGGTGCACCACATATGTGGCATCTTAGAAATTAACCCTTTCCTGCCTTCTCCTGACTTCCCAATCACATACTGTTCATAGATTCTCTTAGATACAGTTCGCTGTTTAGTTGTATGCTGTGTGTAGTAACTGTGAATGTCTGCACTTAAGCACAAGAGTGATGATGGGAAGGGAGGTATCGAAAAAAAGCAACAAACCACCTTGATGCAGATGAAGACAGAGATTATAGACAGAAGAATATGGCAAATGTGGCATGTTCTTAGGTCATGAATCATTCCACTATCAGAATGATCAATAAGAACAAAGAAATGATCATGGGACATGTGAAAAATTCAGTGCTTATGCAATCCATAATAATATGAAAGAGGAGAGGAACAGTGATGGAAGAAATGGAAACACTGCTCAGCATATGAATTGATTTTTCCCCCCCTTTGGAAAGCCTCTGTCCATTAGGGTTTGAAAATGCCAGGAGTCACCTTAAGCAATATAGCTGGGATATTGATTTTTAAGCCAATCTAAGCCTAGTATCCAACCTCACAGTTCACAGATTGGGCATGTGCCAACTTGTCTTTCTCCAATTCTAATTCTGAATTTTGTCAGGTCTTCCTTCATGTCGGCCAGGTGCAAACTACATTTCCTACCATAGTCTGGCAACGGTAGTATAAAATGGGTAGATATGGATCTCTTTACAGGGAATCTCAGAAGATATATCGCTAATATATATATCTTCGGAGACTCTTGGTAAAGAGACCTGCAAGGGAGCATGAGGCTTAGGGATTCCACAGAATATATATATATATCCCGTTTTAAAGAACTACTCTGTAAAAATGTGCCATGCTTTTGTGTCACTTCTATTTCACCATGTCTGAAATGTCTTTCCAGATGGCCACATTTTTGACCATTATTTGTTCTATCGAGCCTATCTACAACTAGAACATTACATGTTTTTGGTGATTGCCATTGTTATCTGTATTATGGTTGTTATATAAACCCCAGTCCAATGCATTTCAGAATGAATAATTTATTTGATTACCGTATTTTACGGCGTATAAGATGACTGGGCGTATAAGATGACCCCTACTTTTCCTGTTAAAATATAGGGTTTGGGCTATACTCGCCGTATAAGACTACCCCTCAATGTTGTCGGCGCTCCCATAGCATCATCGGTCAGCGCCGGCAACTCAGATTCGGGAAGCTGTGCCGATCTCGTCAAGGCTGCATGCCGCTGAATGCTGGACCCAGCTGGTTGCTGCGCGGAGCTTCCCCCACCGTCCCAGGCATCCAGGTGGATATTACCGATGTTCCAACTTCCCCAGACAGCTGGGGCTCGCCATCACTGGGGGTCAGCTGGGGAAGTCGGAGCATCAGTAGGCTTATACCCGGCATATAAGACGACCCCCGACTTTTGAGAGGATTTTCCTGTGTTAAAAAGTAGTCTTATACACCAGAAAATACGGTATTTAAGAGGTAAAAGGTTAATTACTAAATTTAGTTTTCCTCTACAGGACTACTATCCCTGCATATTTACATTCCATCCCAAAATAATATAGTTACAGTAATTCAAATTTTAAAGAATCATAGTTAAGAATTCTTGGGCTAATCTGTAGAGTTTTCACAGAATAAGATATAATTGCACATAGGCAAACATAATTCACCCTTTTGCTTCCGTAAGCATTGCTGTAGGAGATGTGAGTTCCTGTTTTCAAGGCTCATTCCAGATCTAGTCATGGAGTCAGATTAAAATAACTGCAGAGAAAGCTATAAAAATCAGATCTCTTTCAGAGTATTGGATTGGTGTTCTCTACATAGTTTATATATGATTGAACTCTTATGTTTATTGCTGCTCTTTTTTAGACATATAAATATTCGAAACCAATGAAGTTATGACTGGGAGGAAATTTCTGGCTACCATCAACTAGTAATTCAATACAAGGAATAAAAATAGAAAACTAGCATTAAGTATTAGATGATTATGCAGGTCCTTCAAACTTTGCAAAGCATGTTAGCAGAATTCAAGCATCTAATTTGAGCATCCTTTAAACAGCCTCTAAAGTAGCCATGGAGATTGTCCAAAAGATGTGTCTGTTTTAGTAATTCTTAACTCTTTCTCTAAATGAACTTTCTAAAAAATGGACATATTTGCTTTTAAGTGGCTGCCATTGAAATAAAAAACCTGCATCACTTTTAGCCAAACACCTGACAATACTGTTTTAATAGAGCCATAACAGCCCTCTCTTTGCAGTGTTTTGCATAACATCCATTTTTAGAAAAGGCATATAAAGCTAGGAAGCATCTGAAAATCTGTCCTTAAATCTCAATACTGAGGGCTAAAATAATGTCATCCATTGCAAAGGCAAGCAACATCCAGAATGCTAATTGCATGCAAGCTATTATTGTGATGTCTAATTTAACCTTAATAGTTTTGCTATTTTTTTTCACTTATGGTTTCTAGTTTTCATTCTGCTCAATCTTTAATTTTAAAACGTGAATTATCTTTCAAAGGACTGCTCATTCTGCAATCACTGAACAAGAGTTTTTTAATAAGCTACATTTAAAGTCCCCATTTTTTGTCTTGCTTTTTACAAATTGATTTTAAGTCATTTGAATAAGGATATTAATTCTGTTAAGCAACTAGTGCATTCCTAAAACATATGTTAACATATATTACAGACTTTGCTGGGAATAATTGTCAAGCAACTTCAAATTGTTTGATTTTGTTCCATAGTTCACTCTAAAAGAAACACTCTAAAAAGAAGTTAGCTTCATTTCATAAGTGCCTCCTTGACCCATTTCTTCAGTCTGCCCCAAATTAATTGTATATGCCAGATGGTCATTATTTACACACTTAACATTTTTTCTCGCTACTAGAATCCCGGAAACTGATTTTTTTTCCATTGTGGATATTGAGCTTTATTTAAGACATGTTTCAGTGGGAAAAGGCTGTTTATGAACTATTCAAAACAATGTATCAGATATGAAGGTCATTCAGCTGCTATATTTCCATTTAGTCTTTGGAAGATTGTAGGGATGTTAGAAAGTTTCTCTTTTTTTAAAAAGAGTAATCTCTCCCTCTGCAATTTTGAGTCCTTAATGGTACATTGACTCTCTGTAACATATGACTTATTTCAGTTACAAATAGTATACTCATCTAATAAATGAAGTTGACATTTAATAGGAAAGTACGATGAACCATAACTGATGTAGAAGAAAAAAGGGAAATGCTAAATTCTTCTACATGCCCGGAATTAAAAAGAAAATATATTTATTTTGAAATAATTCTTAAATGAAAAACTGGTTTTACACATTGCAAAGAGCTATTTGCATAATTGTGTGTTTTTTAAATTAGCTATCCTTGGTTTATGTCACACTATTTGCTAAAGTATACAGCATTTCCAGAAGGCTTCTTGTACCATCTCTGCTGGATCAGGAAACTGAAAGGTGACATCTGATGTAACAAACTTTATCCATCCTAAAATAACTCCTCTTCCAAACATGCTAGAATTGTATGCAGTGTATGAACCTAATCAAAGACTACCTTGTCAATGGGAGGGCAGAAGAGCAAGAACCAAAACTTTGTCTCTCCCTCCATACTCAAAGCAGTAAAAGAGAAAATAAAGAAGAAGAGCAATACATCTGGTTCAGGGGTGAAATCCAGCAGGTTCTGACAGGTTCTGAAGAACCGGTAGCGGAAATTTTGAGTACTTCAGAGAACTGGCAAATACCACCTCTGGCTGGCCTCAGAGTGGGGTGGGAATGGGGATTTTGCAGTATTTCTCCCCTGGAGTGGGGTGGGAATGGAGATTTTGCAATATCCTTCCCCTGCCATGCCCACCAAGCCACACCCACAGAACCAGTAATAAAAAACTTTGGATTTCACCATTGATCTGTTCCCGCTCCAATGTTTCCCAAGCTTACCTTTTGATACCAAATGCTATTGGTTAGAGAAGGTGATAATGCTGTCTCTGTTCACTGATATCTTTTTCTTTGCTTTGCTCTTGCAAGGGCTTATTGTAGTCCACTCTGAAGAATACAAATTATCCTTTGTTTGTCCAGTCATGTAAAGCTGGTTACCTGAACAGTAGTATATATTTGCATGTGGTGTCTTTTTCATTTTTGAAAAAGAACAAGATAGGAGGACTTCACTTGTACAATGTACGTAATTCCTTTTGTGTGTATGTTCCTGTCACAGTGTAATTAAGCCATGTAGGACTGAAAGATTTAATTTCTGCACTGAAACAGCACACCTTTGAACTTTTAAAATTAAGATGGTTAAGCAATTGCTCTTCCATCTGCAAACTGAAATGACATAGGAAGGGAATATTTAAAGAAGTATCCTCTGCAAGAAAAGAAAGAAAGAAAACAGACTGTATTTCATCTGGTGCTGTCACATTCATCATTAGATATTATGCTGCTTTCAGGCATTGAGCTAAGGACAAATAAAGCAAAACAGCATCACTGCTTTGAATTTATTCAATATGGTTGAAAGTCAATAAATCTCTATTGGGCACAGGTCATTCTACTTAGTTCAGGTGATTGTGGGTAATGAAGTTCTTGTCGGTTCAGCACTGGGTGTGTCCTGATTTCCTTGTGTGTGTTAAACTGCATTTCATTATTCACTCTGCCAACACATTTCATAAATGTAAAAATGTTTGTCTCCTGGTGTTGGTTAAAGAATCAAATAAAATATGTATCCCCATATCTTTTTCATAGGTTTCTTATTCTGTAATAATCTAATTGCTAGAAATCCTGGCTTATTAATAATAGGCAACGCAAAGCGATTGCTTAATTCCTTATACTTGCCTTCTCTCAGCAGGAAAGGCTAAACAAAACAAGAAACTTGCAGCACTGGTTTGTTTAGTGGTATACCCATATATGAATTCCGGGTTCACTGGTTTCCTAATAAACCGGAATTTGATGACATTATTTGTTCTTTGCTTTTGGTTCCTGATTTGTTAGATAATAGCAGATCGGAAACATCAGTTTGGATAAAGTATAAGCAAACTAGCCATGGAGTTTTGCACTGGTAGAAAAGCCCGCATAGCATAAATCAAGCAAGAACAATTAGGTCGTGTTCATTTCAATTTGTTGTTGAACAAATTAAACAAACATTCTAGTTTTCTGCTCTGTGTGTCATGCAAGAATCTGAATAAAATTATTTTTGTAAAAAAAAAAACTTACTTAGAAATTTTAATGTCACTTCTTAAAACACTGATTAAATGTTATTTGCCAAGTAAAAAGAACAACATGTCATCGTTCCTGTCATGTTGGTAGAACACAGTGGCTTGTTTTTGTGCCCTAGCTGAAGTAATTTTATAGTGCAGGAGAAATCACTCAGTTCAGAATATCCATCTGAGTGACTAAACCCTAACATCACTTAAATGAGTACAGGTAGTCCTCGAATTATGACCACAATTGAGCCCAAAATTTATGTTGCCAAGTGAGACATTTGTTAAGGGAATTTTGCCCCATTTTATAACCTTTCTTGCCACAGTTGTTAAATGAATCACTGCAGTTGTTAAGTTAGTAATACTGTTATTGAGTGAATCTGGCTTCCCTATTGACTTAGCTTGTCAGAAGGTCACAAAAGGTGATAATATGACTCCGGGACACTGCAACTGTCAAATATGAATCAGTTGCCAAGCATCTGAATTTTGATCACATGGCCATGGGGATGCTGCAATGATTGCAAGTGTGAAAAACAGTCATAAGTCACTTTTTTCAGTGCCATTGTAACTTCAAACAGTCACTAAATGAAACATTGTAAGTCAAGGACTATCTGTACTGTAGGGTTTTCAGTGTTGGGGCACGTACATAACAAAACAATATTTCTTTTTAATATCATCTTAGATGATGGCTATCATTACATTTTCTGGGCTGTGACTTACATATAAATTGTATGAAAAACTATTTCATTTTCTCTTTTTGGAATTTTTCTACATTCAGATTCTGATATTGTAACATGTGTAATTTTAAGCACCTTTATGCAGTATGCCTTCCTATAAATATCTCTTTTCCTCAGATTAGAAGAGCAATATTTCTTCATCCTATGATTATTTTGATCGCTCTTTATAGCCTTTTTTTCATTTCTAGAATTATGGCGATGCTGCTGCTACAGTATATATATTATTTCTGTATGCATCCTTTTGCAAAACGTCCCTTGTGGATTTATCCTAAGCATCTACTTGTTTTTTTTAGGAATAGAATGAAGGCATGTTAGGTAGATAGGTTTATGCAGCATGGATAGTTTTGTATCCTTTTTTTCATTCTAGAATGGATTTATCTATCTACTGTGTGGTATTCTTGGTGGTTGCCCAAGAAATTGAATAAATGAAGATTCTGGCATAATTCTCCATTTCTTCTTGAGTTCATCTTTAGATGAAATTTATCTTTTACACAGCAGCTGCAGGCAGATGAATGTTTTTTGTTAAAGTCTCCACCATAATCCCAATAGTTTCCCCTGTTAAATTAACTTCCAATCAGAACATTAGAAAAGTTGAGATTTTTTTTTGCATCTTTTCCTTAAAAAGCAAAAAGTCCCCCATAAAAACTGCAAACCTGCCTACAAATTTATAGTACTTAAATTTTTATTTTTTTTATTATTGCTTTTATATTGAAGTGAAATAATTACAAGGGTAACATCTTCACGTTATGGATTGAACATGACTTCTTCATGTATTGCATTCATCCAAAAGGTATAAACTTGGTGGGTTTTGCTGCTTTAATTTTGTTTATTTTTGTATCCAAATTACAAGGAACTGTATATTTGCAGCAATGATATTAAGGAATATTTATACAGAAAATAATTTTTTAATGATACATTGCATCTTTTAATGTTGTGCTACCATTAGAATATTATTGGCTTGATAAAAGCATTAATGGTTGATATCACTTGATTAATTTATGTACCTGACGCGTGTATATCATTGAGCAAACGGAAGCTATTTTGAAATTAGGCATTCTTTAAAAACTGTTGGCTGTCAATGTTTCCTTGTTAAATTCCTTTATTAAAACATGGTTGGATATTACATGCATTTCTTAATATTGAAATAAAAATATTTTCACTACCTAAGTAGCATACAGTATAAGAACATTATTGCAGATGGTTGGAAATAATCCGAGATGATTTAAAGAAAAGAGTATACATGTCAAGGAGTCACATAATGAATAGAGCTAGGCTGGGATCTGGATAGAACAGCAATATTATGGGTATTTAAAACATTATATATATTTGGCATAATACTGCATTTTCTTGAAAATAGAATGAGAGAGTGACACCTACTGACTAGCAAGTATGAATAAAAAACCTGAGCTAAATGAACGTTTTCTGCTGATCTCCTCGATTATGGCATATGGAACAATTGCATGATTTAAAAACAAAACTTGCAAATGAAAGAGTAGAGTAGAGTAGAGTAGAGTAGAGTAGAGTAGAGTAGAATAGAATAGAATAGAATAGAATAGAATAGAATAGAATAGAATA
>WNWU01000041.1:7822421-7857222 GCA_012654045.1 Ptyas mucosa | reverse complement strand
TAGAATAGAATAGAATAGAATAGAATAGAATAGAATAGAATAGAATAGAATAGAATAGAATAGAATAGAATGAGCTGGAGAGGACCTTGGAGGTCTTCTAGTCCAGCCCCCTGCTCAAGCAGGAGAACCTATACTATTTCAGTTAAGTGGCTGTCTACACCAGTAATGGCTAACCTTTTTGTCATTGTGTGCCAAAAGCGCACGCAACGGCGTACAACAGCGCACCTGCTTGCCCACACCCATAATGCAATGTATGTGTGACCCCCCTGCGCGCCCCGCCCCCTGTGCATGAACGTGCGATTGTCCCATGTGTGTCCTGCCCCCTGTGTTCCCCCCCACCGCCACACACATGCACGCACAAACCCCACACATGTGCCCCCTGCTCATTTTTGGCTTCCAGGTTGGTGCAGGAGGCCTTCCATGCCCAAAATGGGGCATGGGGGGCGGGTGAAGCCCCAAAATGCAATGTGAGCACCCCCTTGTGCATGCGCATGCATGTCTCCTGTATATGCCCCATCACCCCACATGCACGGCTGAGACCTGAAAACCAGCTGACCGGTGGGAGGCGCTCACGCATGCGCGGTAGAACTTGGCTTGGGGCGACAGCTGGCATGCCCACAGAAAGGTCTCTGCCTGCCACGTATACCACAGGTTCGCCATCACAGGTCTACACTCTTCTTAAAAACATACAGTGATGGAGCACCCACGATTTCTGGAGGCAAGCTGTTCCACTGGTTAATTGTCTTCACTGTGTTAGGAAGTTTCTTCTTACTTCCAGGTTGCTTCTCTCTTTTGATTAGTTTCCAACCATTGTTTCTTCTCCTGCCCTCCAGTGCTTTGGAGAATAATTTGATCCCCTATTCTTTGTGGCAGTCCCTCAAGTATTGGAATACTGCTATCAAGTCATCCCTAACTCTTCTTTTCTTTAGACTGGCCAAACTAAAATCCTGCGGCCATTCTTCATATGTTTTGGTCTCCAGGCCTTTGATCATCTTAGTTGCTCTTCTCTGAACTTTTTCCGAAGTTTCAACATCGTTTTTTTAATATGGTGACCAAAACTGGTTGCAGTATTCGAGGTGTGGATTGCAATATTCCAGGAGTGGAAATATGTTAACAGAAGGAGTAGAAGAATCATGGGACAATGTTAATAGAATAGGAATTATAATTCTGAATTCGTGTTTTAATTTAACTGATGAAACTATGAATGTGCTACATAATTCTAAACCAGCAGAGATACTAGCTTTGATCCTCATAATTTCAGTCTACATTTTATTTTACGCAGATGCATATCACTGAGAAAGCAAGGGAGGGAACAAATGAAGCTGCTGTATATGCTGCACAGGAAAGAGAAGGGCTTAGTACTCTGTTTTTTTAAAAAAAGACATGGAGTGAAATTGCTTAGAAACGGGAACGACTCAATTCAGATGTCTTCTTGCTATTTGTTACATATATCAAATGAAATATTTGACTTGCTAGTATACATATCCTACAAGTGTTTCTGCAAGAGAAGTTACACAATTCCATGCACAGGAATATTTCAGAATGTGTCAAGGGTGTGAACATGCAATCTAAACTTCTAGGCAGGGCTTTGATTACAGAAGTCTCTGTCAGTTTGACTCTTTTCATACACACCTGTTTGTTTATTTATTGGATTTCAAAGCTGCCTGACATAAAAAATAAACAGGGAGGACAGGGATGAACATTGGTTGGGCTCATTTCTTATTTCTTATTTGTTTAGACAAGAGGGATGAGGAAAACTGCAAAGTACCATTGATATACCTAATTTAAAGAATTATAGTTAAGTGACTATAGTTAATTATAGTCACTTAACTATAATGTTTAATAATAAACATTCAAATTATTCATTTTTTAATAAGTTAAGGATCAAACTTATACTGCATATACTATTTTTAGGAACTCTTGTGACTTCCAGTATTTGTTCTGACGTACAATATACACTCAGAATTTAGAAATCTTCCTTCGCTAAAAGTTAGGTGAATTTGATAGTATTTTGATTACCTAAATCTGTAGTAATTGCAAATTAATTTACTCGGATTTAATTACTCAGTCTTTTGAAAGGCAGTTATTTTCTGTACTTAGAGGTTGCAAAATGGATTGCTTCTTGTACCCCATTGTATCCCATTCAAATGTGGTTTGGCGATTTAAGAATGTGAATATTTATGAGAGAAAACAAAGGCAGATCCAATAATAAAAGTGGAAATTTGTGAGCAGATTTGAAACAGAATTTATTTATGCTTTCTTAATTCTTATTTTTACTCAGTATAATTTTTGACTTAACACCATTGCCTGGTCTTTCTTCTACAGGTGACTGCTGAGCTGTGAATTATGGCACCCTTCTTACGAATATCATTCAACTCTTTTGAGCTAGGACCAGTCCAGAATCAGGGAGAACAATTACAGCCTTTCTGCGCAATAAAAATGAAAGAGGCTTTGACTACAGGTAAAATAAAACGATTTTGACTGTGTTTTTAAGTGGATCTCTTCTCAAATAGTCTGAGAAAACTGCAGTTCAATCCTGTGCATGTTTACGTAGAAGTAACTGCCTCTGAGTTAATAGGAAAATATTATTTAAATTTAAATTATTTAAATTTCAAATACAGCTGGTGGGTCAAAACAAGTATGACACTTCTAATATAAGGGTTTGATTTCTTTTAGCAGTATTCAGATTAAAGGCATGGGTTGGATCTTGTTCTGTTACTTTAAATCAGAAGCAGATTTGTTTGTTTCTTTCTTGAAGCTGTTTTATTTATTTATTTGTCAAATGTAGAAACCACCCATTTTCCTCAGAGTTAAAAAAAATGTCATTTTCACTATTTGGAACAATGATAACAATTTTGTATGATCTGAATTAATGCACCTAATTTACCTTTCACAAAAAAATTCATATCTGAAGCAAGTAAAACAAGTTAACAGTATTTTATTTTTTATGAAAAAGGGACAATTATGTGCGTAGGGAGGGATGTATCTGTTGGTCTATCTATTTGTTTGTTTATGTTGCCCATTCGCCAAGTGACTCTGGGCAGCTAACAACGGTTAACTCATAACTTAGCCAGCAGTGTATTATTATCAAAGGTAATCTAATTTCTTTTTATCACCAGCATCACCGCCATGTTTTATGCATCAACCTTCCTCTTAAAAGCCCAGAGAATTAGAGAAAACAAATCTATTTTATGCTTGCCATTTATTTTCATTACTCATTAAATTGAAAGGGAAACCAAACTGCTATTAAATTGTTTTATGACTTATCTAATTTTCCATGCAGGCGAGAAAAGAAAGTTGCTTTTTGCAATGATTTGCTGAGGCAGCTTGAAAAAAATCTTTCTTATCTCCCATCAAAATTCTCCTTACCAGTCAAAGAAGTCAGGGAAACAAATAATAAGTTCACACACTATATGAAGGCACAATTTGGCTTATTTGGTTTTGGTTTAGGATGAAGTGTGAACCCACCTCAATCTTTAATCATTTTAGGCTTGAGAATACATTTAGGATTATTAATGTATAGCATGTGTACTCCCAACAAAATGGCCTCCATCGTCAACTAGCCCACCTACAAAATAACCATTTAGCAGAAGGCATTATGTTTCTCTAGCCATCCAGGATGTTCTTTATCATCTCACTGTTATTGTCTTATTTTCTGGGCAAGATTCCAAACAAAGTGGTACTACGGAGATTTTTATTTTTGAAGAATGCCTTTCAGGCTCGCGTAGAATTGCAAGGCATGGCCAGAAATATATATTATGCTCAAGAGTGGTTTCTTGTCATCTCTTCTTGAGGTTCTCAGGTGGATTCTCACTCTTCTTTTAAAATTAATGATAATTATTTTTTAAAACAAAAAATTAAAGGTGGGTTTTTAGGGCAAATGTCAAGCTGCCGTCTGTAGATATATTGGCAATCCTACCAACTATATTGATTATGTAAGGTTGTACAATTCTGTGTGCAACTCCAAGAAGATCTGAAGTATTTGCAGAGAGTAAGGAAGATGAGCTTGATAGAAATATACAGGAGCAGGAATGACAATCAGCAACCCAGGATCCCATTACTGAAATTCATTTTTCTTCCCACCATTTTCTTGTCAAATCAACCTGAATATTGTCAGTTTGGAGCTATTTTCTTAGACTTCTATTATTTTGTGTCCCTTAACATCATCACCAGCACTTTGCATGCTGCTGAATATTTTCTTTTTCATGTAGTCTAGAAGTATCATTGCCCTTTTCCACTCATATCTAGAACATTGAAAAGTCCACTTAGCCATTTTCATTTTGCAGTCAGTTTCCAAGACATGGATCAAAAATACTTAACAGGACATGCCTTTTCCCACTCCTCTCTTCCTGTGATTTCAAGCTAACTTGGATGCTGCTAAGATAAAATAAAAAAGAAATAGAGAAATGGGAACATGAATATATATACATATACGCATTCATGTTTCATTAATTCCATCACATAAATAACAAACTGAATATTTCTGTATTTGTTCTGAAATGGAAGAAGCATTTACCTATAAAATTATAATTTAAGAGTGTAGTTCAAGGATATATTAAGTATTTGAAACAGTGCATGCATAAGCTATTCAACAAAATGGATATATTTGAAATTTTGAATATTTTATGAATTCAGGATCATGATACATCTATAGTGTATGTCAGTATATTCAGTATCTTTAATTCTTTATGCATTAATACAGTACTTGAGCCATTAACAGTTGATGCTTTATTGTGTTTGTGTTCAGATGTAATAAAATAATTCCTCAGATGTTTAGAGGGGATGAAGTTATTATCTTAAACACTAAAGTGGGAAATAATATACTTGAGGCCTCCTTCCAGAAATATAAAGTGCATTTGGAGTTCAGTGATTCCTTTTTAGTTCGGAAACATAAATGATTTCATGCTGTGCCAAACCAGGGCATCTTAAGCTGTCCCAATGCAATGAGAAAATGCAAGGTTGTACATGGAATATTCCATAATTTATGAATATAGAAGGACCATTTATTTATCTAATAATTTTGATTAATGTTATTTTATCCATATCAATGCCACTTATTCAATTTGATCTTAAAACAGTTCATGATAAACATAATAAAAAGTAGCAACAAAGCCATGTAAAATGTCTTCATTTAAATGATAGAAAAGGGAAAACAAAATAGGATTTCTCATTTAACATGTTACATATTACCCATGACATTTTCCTATTAGTCTGGCTCATTATTCTGTAGCTTGTATTTGGACCAGAGTCAGCAAAGAATAAAAGAATTTTTTTCCAGTGTTGTCATAGAAATCTGAGCAAACATAGAAATAAAGAAACAAACAAGCATACCTAAGAAAGAGAATTACATTGGAGTGATTCAGAAATTAAATAAGATATTTTGTTTGAAGGTTGTTTTTTTTTTTTTGCAAAGGAGCGTTCACCCCAGTAACTAATACCAATCATCCTACTCTTGCATAAATATAGCCAAAATTATACCATAAAGGGGAACATTCAGTGAAAATTTGGTGAATCTTGAGAAATAGATTTTTTAAAAATCTGACAATTGTTTGGAAAAAGGAATGGAACACAGATTGAAGGAACATATTTTAAAAAGACAGAAAGCCCCACCTTCATCTGGATAGATTAGGTCTTACAAATCCTTCAGAATCCTTTGGTTGGTCACTGTGTATATATATATACTTTCGGGTCTAAAACTAATTAGTGACTGAATACAAAAGTGATTATGGTACAAGGGAAGTACTGCGCACTGAAGGTGCATGGTCATAAATGAATGAGACTCCAATTGCAAGTGAATGTCTAAAGGGAGAATGAATGGGTTGAAGAAAGGGAAAGGATGAGAAAATTGTGGTTGGAATTGAAAAGATCCTCTAAAGAGAGATGTCAGAAGTTTAGAGAACAAAGACAGCATATGAAACAATGCGTGGATTTAGTGGAAGGATGGTTTGGAAGGACAGAAAGTTACTAAGTGTCATAGTTAATGGCTTCATGTAAACTAGATTTAGTTATATATCATTTTGTTTTCTAATGCCTTCATTTCTTTGACTTACCATTTCTTCAATTCTTGACCTGGCAATAGTGAAGGTACCAATATAAAATAAATACGAATTTATTGAGGTACTGATTGTAAGATTTATAATTTCCTTAAAGCTGTTAAAATATTTTTTCCTTTCCTTAATTAATAAATTGACCACATATTGTTTCAATATGTGATGAAGTACAGAGCTTTTCCTGGCAACTTGTCATCCATGCCTTTTTTTGTATTAAAGAGAGGGGGAAAACTTTGATTCAGAAGAAGCCCACTATGTATCCCGATTGGAAAACTTCCTTTGATGCCCACATCTATGAAGGACGTGTGATTCAGATTGTTCTCATGAAGGCCCCAGAAGAGCCATTGTCTGAAGTGACTGTAGGCGTATCAGTTTTGGCTGAAAGATGTAAAAAAGGCAATGGAAAAGCAGAGTTTTGGGTGCGTATTAATTTATGAGATCAATTATTTTTGTCATTATTTACCTTGGACCACTAGAGTTCAAAAGTAGGACATCCAAAAGACATCTTGCTTCCAGTAAACATACTTATTTAGCCTCATACAGCCGTTAGAAACAACTAGTTACAGTGCTTTCTTTGTGATGTGATCTTCTGTAGGTAATTTCCTCCTTGGACCTGATACTTATGTTACTAAGGCCTGGATACCAGTTTGATTTAGAGAACATTGTGTAGAATACATTTCCACAAGATTTAGAGGGTTTCTAAAAATGATAGAAATTGTACTCCTAGAGAACTCCTCTGAATGTCCACTGACATCTACTGTCTCATCTGTTTAATATAAACAAATAATTTCAAACTTCTTTAATTTATTATTTTATTGCTTCTTATGGCAAAAAAACCAGAAAACCTTTCTTTTCTTTTTGTATTTTTTTTTAAAGAAGCACTTTTGGTGTGTTTTTTATTTATCTATTCCCCTGAGTACATAGCAGACAGGAAGTGCTTCAGCTAAAAACAACACTTTTAATAGTACATACATTATATATTTTAATCAGACATTGGCAGTGGGCTTAAACACACCATCGTTTCCCCTTTTCTAGAATGCTCCTGGACCCATAGAAACTAAAGATGTTATTCACAGAAAGAATATTGTGGGGTATCTTTAGACCAGAGCACTACTATTTCTTTGCCAGCTATCATTAAAGGAGAGAGGAAAGTCCTTTGCTTGGGGAAATTGGAAAGATTATGATTGGGTTGTAGGCAGTGGTGGGATTCAGCCAGTTCGCACCACTTCAGGAGAACCGGTTGTTAACTTTCTGAGCAATTTGGCAAACTGGTTGTTGGAAGAAATCATTAGGACAGAGAACCGGTTGTTAAATTACTTGAATCCCACCACTGGTTGTAGGGGTTTCATTGAAGGCATTCAGGAACCACAGGCAAACCTGTAGTGTATCTTTGCTTTAGGACCAAACTCTCTTTGTTCATTTTATACATTTCTAGGGTTATATGAGTCCCTGCTTATTCATCCATCCCTAATTAATAGGAAACCCTAAAGATCAAGCCTCTAGAAATGGAGGGAGGGAAGGAGGGAGGGAGGAAAGAAGGAAGGAAGGAAGGAAGATCTGAGGAAAGCAGCTTTTCCTATGGTGTAATACTCTAAGGCAGGTGTTTCAATTTCAAGAACTTTAAGTTGAGCTTCACCTCTCAGAATTCTTGAAATTGAAGTCCACACATCTTAAAGTTGCTCAGGTTGAGGCAATCACTTGCGGCATTTTTAATATGGTAATAGAAAGATTATTAATAGAGTTTTACTAAAACTGGCAAGTAATTCAGATGTCTCTTCCTTTTTAGCTTGATTTACAACCTCAAGGAAAAGTACTCATGGCTGTACAATATTTTCTAGAAGATGGAGGTAAGAAAGCTAAGCCTTCCAATATATATTGGTAGTAAAAATTATTTTGAAATATAATGTCAAAGTCCAAATCTGAATGAATATTATCCTGTATATTTTGAAAAGAATGTTTAGTGAGTAGTTGTTAGGGATCAGTCTGAAGACTGAATCTCACCTAAACCACAGATATTATCTGAAGTGAGGGCACTGGTAAGAAGGGTAGTTTAGGAGGCACTGTTGCAGACTATATCAGCTAATGTGGAGTTTGAGATTGTTTGCCATTTCAATACAATAGATGAGTATTCCTTTAAGTGCAGTCATTGAAATGGAATAATTACAAGCAAAAAATGAACAATTAAATGTACAGCTTTTGCAGTTCACCATGCAAACAGCACATTTGCCTCCAACATCGTATCATAAATGCTCTGCAGCAGTGTCTAAAAAATTAGATGAGACTCATGGCCAGACCACAGACTTTCTGGTCTAATACAGCCAACCAGAGTAATTTGCTTGAAATGGGTGGCTATAGAAATTGAATTAATTAATTAACCTATGAGCAAGTCTCTGCTAACCATCCTTCAGATCTCAAATGCAGGCACTTCCAGCCACATCTCTTCAGCCTAAACTATCCATGCAAATAGGTGGAACTAGACTCAGTTATCTCCAGAAGAAAAGGGTTAAATACAGGTGTGCAGGAGCTTGTTTGTATTGTGAGAGCCCAGGACATTGGCCTACTGCCATGATGGCGAACCTATGGTACGCGTGCCACAGGTGGCACACAGAGCCATATCGGTGGGCACGCGAGCGTTGCCCTAGTTCAGCTCTGGCACACAGGTATGTGCCGGTCAGCTGATTTTCGGGCCTTCCGGGCCCACCGGAAGTCGGCAAACAGGCTATTTCCAGCCTCTGAGAGCCTCCGGAGGGGGTGGGGAAGGCTGTTTTTACCCTCCCCGGGCTCCAAGAAAGCCTCTGGAGCCTGGGGAGGGCGAAAAATGGTCCTACTGGGCCCACCGTGCCATTGCATGCCAAAAGCGGGGAAAGCGCAGGGGTGTCACGCACGCATGCGCGTGGGGGCAAGGTGTACTGAATTATGGGTGTGGGCACACGTGGGTGTCACCCCCCCTCATGCTCCTCCCACTTTTGCACACAAAGGCAAAAAGGTTAGCCATCACTGGCCTACTGCATGTCTAGACAAAAATTTATACCCATCCTGGCAGGGACACAGGTTGCATCTGATCGACAGCAACTCCAAAACTAGGGAACCATAACCTCTTTGGCCCCAACTCTAGCTATAACACCTAGTCCACACTTGATCTTGCTTTTAAAGATGCAGATCCCTGGATGCCCTTTTTTCTGAACTCATAGCATGATTGATTCTGTTGCACATATCAATAATTTCACTTGCAGAAACTTGGCAGAATTCCAAAACATTCAGGTTTTTGTGTCTGCAAAGAAAAATGGATGGCTGATCTTATCTGCACCATGGATTTGACTAAGGATTTACTGGAAATGGAGATGGTGTGTTGATTAAGAGCCAATAGGTTTTTTTAGTATATGGAAAAACAGACTCAATCCATTGTCTCAGTAATTGTTTCTCCACAGATCTATCTGCTCCACCTGCTTGTGAAGCTTCCACTATGCCAAAACACATGTAACTAGAAACACATGTAACTAGAAACTAGAATTCAGTCTAGATTCTGCTGATTTAGGCATTGCATGGCTCCGTAATCATGGTCCTCAAATCATCTAGTCAGAAAGAATCATTTGCTAGCTTTTTATCATGTGATATTTCGATAGATGATTAAAAACCTCTTTTATAATGTATTTATGCTAAGAAGATATTTTTAGGTATCCAACATCAAACTAAGATTAACCTGATCTCAGAACCTTTAGGAAACACATACTGTAGAAAATGCCAAATGGAAGCAGGGGAATTATATCACTTTATATATTTTGCCATCCCAGCAAGGGTTTTTCCTTAGAGCCAAATTTAATATTTTCATCAGTTCCATATGAAAAATCTGACATATGAAAAGTTCTTATACCCTGTCGAACCTGTCCCTGCTGTAGAATTAATTCTTCATGTGCAGAAATAACAAGTGAAAAAAATCTTCCTTATTGCTAACATGCTCCATGTTGCTCTGATGAATATTATATTTTATATGAATCTTCTCTTATTTAGGAAATAAAAACTGGGGACATGTACTGAAAATCATTTTTCATTTTTGACACTTTCCTGAGCATAATTTTGGAACCCCTCAAAACAGTCCAGGGTCTCCTCTGCAAGTCCTTTATAAGAATGTGAGCTTGTTCACTTCAGCCTATTATCCAACTTGGATTGAAAACACTGATGTTCTAAAGCAGAGCAAAAATTCATTCCTTGCCCTTGCTCTTCTCTGTTTTTAACAGCCTCTGTTTAAAAAGAGGATGTTCCTGTGTGCCTCAAGATTCAGCTTCAACCATTTATTTCCCATGCTAAGTTCTCCCTCTCGATGGCCATGACTTTGTGGAAAGCAGACACCAAGTTTCTGATATTGCTTCATAGTTCCTTCACTACTTTTAAGTTCATTAAAGTCTTTGCAGTGGAGTGTTGTGATCTTATGAATTCCAGCTAAGTGCTTGGGAGGAATATTTGCCCTTGATTCTCTTATCACAATAATTGGCTTGAGGAAGGAGAACAGAATACAACAAAATACATTACATAGTTAGCATACTAATAGAGAACATCTCAAGGTGATTTGAACTGCAGTAATAGCTTTCCTAGAAAGGCCCAGTTTATGTCTCCTTATTCAGCTCATAAACATGCTATATTATATGTTACATCTTGGATGGAATGTGTCTCATATGACTAATACCATATTAATTACTTGTAAGATATCAGAAACATCATTTCCTTTCTATTCTAAGATAATTGTGGGAGGACTTGATCAAATTAGGAATCTTATGTAAGTGTAGTTCAAAGAGAAATGAGCAGATTTTTAATTTTTATTCTTTATTCCTCTTGTTTTAGTAGATTACTTTGTAGTAATTTAAATAGCAAATAAGTCAGACCAATCACCAAAAGATGATTTCCAGTATACACCCACAGTTTTTCTTTCCTAAATCTGCCAAACACTGATACATGTTTATTGTGACCAAAAATTAAGAACAAGACTGGGATCATGACAATAGGCAATGATTTTAAAATCCTTTCATAGGATTTATGTAGTTCAGTTGAAATCTATCATTATATTCATTATTCTTGTGTTTTTTCCAAAATATATGAGTAAAACACATTTTGTATCATCTTGATTATCATAATGTAGCAGTTTGGCTTCCCTTCTAGTTTTAAACATATTTACTAGATTCAATGGCAAATGTATTTCTTTGGGTTGCAATCTGAGATACTGGAATAATTTTTCACACTGGAAATAAGCTGCTTAGCATGCTGTTTCATTGCTTCAGAATTCAAGACTCAGAAAATGCAGCTGTTCCATTCACTTTGAAAGACAGTGAACACTAAATGCACATATACAACAATAGTTTTGGAGTAGTGAGGCTCTTTTTAGTGTAAGACTAATCAATCTGATTCCAACTTTATATTTTCCACAAACAAAAGAAAGTAACACTTTTGTTGGAAGAATACAGAATTTAGGAAAAAGATGGTTCTCCTGTTCTGAAACTTTACTACCGTGTTTCCCCGAAAATAAGACTGTGTCTTATATTTTTTTTGAACCCTGAAATAGGCGCTTGGCCTTATTGCCATGTACTCAAAAGCCCAATTGGGCTTATTATCAGGGGATGTCTTATTTTTGGGGAAACAGAGTATAAGTTCACACAAACTCATACACTCCGTAAGATCTCTTGCAATAAATTACACGTAGACTTCAATTTATGACCACAATGGAGCCACACATTTCTGATATTAAGAATGGATGGGTGGATAGATGAATGATGAAGAAGATGATGATGATGATAGCAATAGCAATAGCACTTAGACTTATAGCAATAGCACTTAGACTTCATAGCAATAGCACTTAGACTTCATAGTGCTTTACAGCCCTCTCTAAGTGGTTTACAGAGTCAGCATACAATCTGGGTCCTCATTTTACTGACCTCAGAAGGATGGAAGGCTGACTCAACCTTGAGCCAATCCAGAATCGAAGTCCTGGAGTGAATAGTGAGTTAGCCTGCAGTACTGCATTCTAACCACTGTACCACCATGGCTCTTCATGATGGAGGAGAGGGGAGAGAGAGGGATGATTACTGGTCTGCTACCTGGCCGAAAATTCTGGAAATGCTGTTATATCTAGAGGATACTAAGCAAAGAAGCCTTTATTAAATAACTGCATGCTCACTCTCAGTATTCTGCATGCCATTAATCCTTATTGGTCAGAAATAGTAAGGCTTGGTGCTTTTTCTCCAGCATTGCATTTATGGCTGTTGTATTTTAAAGCAGGGATGATTTTTGGTTGCAACATAAAACTGCTAAAACAGTTTTTGAAAAAACTCACTTCCTGGTGAAGGAACAAACACATAGGATTTTCTTAGATGTTTATATTACCTATAAGCTTATTATACCAATCTGCTAATTAAACAAGTGGTTGGTGAAACTTAAGAGCATACAATCAAATGAAGACCAACACTTTCTATAACTTCACTTATGTTTTATTTCTTTACTTGAAGATGCTTTGCAATCAATAAGAGAAGATGAAGGAACTGTGACTATAAATAGAAGAGGAGCAATCAAACAAGCAAAGATCCACTATATTAAAAATCATGAGTTCATTGCCACTTTTTTTGGACAACCTACATTTTGCTCTGTCTGCAAAGATTTTGTCTGGTAAGAAAAATTAATGCTGCCTTTTTGATGTCTGTTTTTTATGTATATAGTTCTACCACTGAAGAATTTCCATTGTTTTTCTTTCATTGAGAGATTGAATGTGAGGAATCTATTATAACCTTGTTTTTCCTCAGAGAATTTGACTCTGCTTTCAGAAAGCCCTAAAAATTTTTATCAATTTACCTGACAGTTAATAGGAATTAGTTAACAGGGAAATTAACTAATACTTCATGGTCACCACACATAATAACCCTGATAGATTTCTCCCTGATAGATTTCTCCCCTTTAAAAAGAACCTGATCAGATTTCATGGATACTTATACTCTGCCTCTCTCTCCCAAGGGAATGAATACCAGGAGCAGGATCAACAATGCAGAAATTTTCCTTGCCACTTTAGGATACTAAAATTAGTACCCAACAGTACTACCAGGGTCTATAATAATAGCATAATTGATTCCATTCTTATTGCCACATTCTTATTTTTATCAAAACTTAGTGTCGAATTTCTTTAAAATCCATTTCAAAATGACTCTAAAATGTCACCATTAATAACAAAATCTGATTTGGGCAGTTTTCAGCTGCTTTTGGTAAAATATACCTGTTTTAAATTTAGTTAGTCTTCTTAGTTTTGAAATAGCTTCTAGGTAAAAATATCTTTAGAGAAGCAACAGCATTTGGGAAGAGTGAACACAGGACAGTAATTATCTTTTGTGCTTCCATCCTACATTTGGGATTTAAAGTTCACCTTTTACCATTTATTTCAGTGTGCACTTAGATTACCATTTTCTACTGAACTGAACTTTCTTGTTTGAGATCGTTGTCCTGATCCAGGAAGAGTTGTGAAATTAGTGTTTTTTATCAGCATAGTGAAGGCATGTCACTTCAAAAGAAATCTGTTGCTCCTTTAGAGGAGAGTATATATAAATATGAATTAGAAAGAAATAAGCTTTATAAATATGGTCCTGACTAATCGACTAGTCTCTGCTACTCAGATATGAAGATTTTCTTTTATTCACTGTTCTTTTCTGTCTATTTCTTTTATAGGGGGCTAAATAAGCAAGGATACAAATGTAGACGTAAGTTTGCTGCATCAGTTTTTATTTTGGGGTCAGTGAATAATTTCAATCATTAATTTCAGTTTTGCTCAAAAGAAATACTCGCTAATAAATACTGATACGCTGTCTGAAATTTTAGAAACCAGAGATATATATTCCCAATAGTTTACTGAAGCAAACTATAAAAGATTAAACTCTATCTGAAAAATTAGTTTATTGTACATGATAAAACCATGTAATAATAATAAAAATATTATTACCACTAAGGTAAACAAAATTATAATACAGAAACTAAGTGAAAAAGAACAAAATAATATAATTTGCTGTTTTGTGACATAACAATTGATTGATTTAAAGTGTCAATTGATTATAATTTGTGGGGTTAAATTCCCCTGATTTTTTCCCCCAATAGATGAAATTTAATTTTTTGCACCTTTTTTTACTGTTATTTTGAAGAATGTAATGCTGCTATTCACAAAAAGTGCATTGATAAAATCATTGGGAGATGTACTGGAACTGCAGCAAACAGTAGAGATACAATGGTAAGTAATACAGTATCTACCCTATTAAGTAATGTTCATTCTTTTACAAAAAAAATCTTAAAAGAAACTCTGAATTTATATCTACATATGTTTACAATTTGTTTATAGCTGTCTTTTGTTTAACATTTTATTTCATACAAGCTAAGTTATCAAAAATTTAAAAGAAAAAGAAAGGGCCTATGTAGAGCCTAGACAAACAATGTAGATATTTCCCGTATCTTTTGGAGGAAATCCTTACTTCAAGAACCTAAGCATTTACAAATATAACTTAAAATGTCCCTTTTGAATTTTTCACATATTGGATATGAAGCAGAGCTCATAAGAGATTATACAAAAGTCCTCAAAGAAATTCCAGTAAACTCTGCATTCTGTTCGCAGACCTTGCATGGATTCTGTTTTGTAAACACTGGCTGGTCTCTGTGACCCAGAAACATAACTCTTCAAAAAAACTTTTTAAAATGGATTATCTCTGACCATTAGTTTAGATTAAGACCTTTTTGCTCCTGTAGTTCAGTCACACTCTAAATTATATTATACAAAGTATGTACAGTTTTCTTAGAATCAGCATTATGTGGCTGGATTGATCAATGATTGCTCCTTGAATGGAGAAAGCACACTGAAAAATGGGTATGGCAAACAGGGACTGTCAAATCACTCATTTTGGCTCTGTTTGAAATAGGCAAAACCACAAGCAAAAAGTACTTAATGCAATTCTCTAAACTAAATTTCCTAGAGTATTTATTTATCAATATGCCATGGCAAGAAGAATTTTAAAGTACTTCTAAGCAATTTAAGAATAAAAGAAACATAAGAATAAAAACCAATTTGGTGGGGACCATAGACCACAAAAATGGATTAAAATGTTAATGAAAGATCGGGATTTTTTTTTTAAAGTCACCTTGCACAAAAAAGAAAATGCATGAAAGATTCTGCCAGTATAAGCATGAGTTAAGGTAGCACCGCATTCTCAAGAATGGTCTTGTTGCTGCTGGGATTTACGTCTTGCAATAATCCTTTACTGCAAACTGAAATCTAGGCAGCAACAAATGGATAGAACATGCTTGAAATTATTTATTAAAGAAAGATTTGCATATTTTACATTCAGAATTGCCAAATTTTGTTTCCCTGATATGGAGCCTGTATTCTGCAATTTTTTTAAAATTCTGTGGAATTGATCAGATGTACTGCTCTTTTGCCAACTATGTCTCTTTCCCCACACTTGCCCCCTGAAAATAGATGAAGTTATGATTTTTAGGATGCTAAATTGATGCCCCATATTTTCAAAGAAGCCCAACTCTAAAAGCTCATTGAAATTAATTACTGAAAGTTCCTTTTGATTTCAGAAGGATTTAAACACATAGAAGTTTAACATTGAAAAAAATGTTAGTATAGCATGGTGGACAGAACAATAATGAAATATTTTGATAAATGTATTGTTTGTGCAGGCTGTAAACTATTTTTTCAAATAAATAAGAGATTTCTAGATAGCTGACTGTGATAAATGTACATCAGTTTTTCAGCAGTTACGTAACTGTTTAACTAGATTTGGCACTGGAAACTTGGTTATCATAAGAGGAAAAGGATTGTTTATCTTTTGTTCTAATATAAATGTATCTTCAGTTTCAGAAGGAGCGATTTCATATTGATATGCCTCACAGGTTCAAAGTTTATAACTATATGAGCCCTACTTTCTGCGACCATTGCGGTAGTCTTCTCTGGGGACTAGTAAAACAAGGATTAAAATGTGAAGGTACAGTCTTTATTTTCAATCATTAAAGGTTTATAATAGAAAGCAACAAAAAAAGATTTGTGAAAGGCAGGATACAAATCAGATTAATAAATACATTTTCTGGAATATGGAATATATATGATTTTATTTGACTAGACAACTTGCAGCAGTATTTACAACTAAAAATACACACATAATCTCAAAACCTTTTGTGGGGTCTGGGGGTGGTTCAGTAAGTTCTTTTTTTTTTCTTTTTATACCGAAAGTAGAAAGAGAAAAATTGTATTTTTGGGTTCAAGTTAAAGAACACAACAAGATAATCACTTCCAGTTTATCATTGGTAAAAATACTAGATTGTTGGTATGCTTACAAGTTGTTTGTTACTTTTTATCAATAATAAACTGTTTTCTTTAGAGTGTGGAATGAACGTGCACCATAAATGTCAAAAGAAAGTGGCAAATCTATGTGGAATCAATCAGAAATTATTGGCAGAAGCTTTAACTCAAGTTAGTCAGGTATGTATTGTTCCCTCACATGTACATTTAAAACTATAAATACATCCAATTTTGAATTCCAAATAATAATGCCATATTATAAATGTTTCTTACATGTTAACCTTTTTTTTCAAGTTTTTTATTTTATTTTACAATATATCCATATCAATGCATGAACAGTGTGGCATCTGGGTATCATACAATTTAGTGCAAATAAAAATAGTGCTATTAATCATATTTGTTACATTCCTCAAGCTTATGTAGTTCTAGTAGTAATACACATATTTTTAATTAAATTATAGACTTTCATTATTTCATTATTCAATGTTTTCATACGTTATTCCAATGCCAATCACAATATTGTTTAAACATACATAATACCATCATTCAATTTCTAATCTTCCCTCTTATTATTACTTTTATTGTATAAAAATGTGAATACTAATATTCCCCCTGTCTTATTTCTATCCCTATTCTAACTTTTAATCATGCCACCTTTATATTTAAAAATAAATACTTTCTATCCGTCATCTCTTGCCTGCTTTAAAGCTTTAATTGTTCACTTTTTTAAACTTGCCTTCCATATTCCTCTCTTGAATCTTTATCCCTATCTACATATACATTTTAGTACAAATAAAAATAGTGATTTTAATCATATTTGTTACATTACTCAGGCTTATGTAGTTCTAGTGTTAATGCACATATTTGTATTAAATTATAAATTTTCATTAATTGTTCTATGTTTCAATATGTTATTCCAATGCCAATCACAATAGTGTTTAAACATACATAATAACACCATCATTCAATTTCTAATCTTCCCTCTTATTACTTTCATCTTATTGTATAAAAATGTGTATACTAATTCCCCCTCTCTCTTATTTCTATCCCTATTCTAACTTTTAATCATGCCACCATTATATTTAAGAACAAATCCTTTCTATCCATCATCTCTTGCCTGTTTTAAAGCTTTAATTGTTTGTTTTTTAACTTGCCTCCCATATTCCTCTCTTGGATCTTTATCCCTTTCTGCATATACATCCTGAGTATTCATTTTAAACATTTCTCCCATCTCTGCCCTTTTCCATTGTCTAGCTTCCATCCCTGCCCCTGTCTCCCTTTCAAAAATGTCTTCCTGCATCTCTGGTTCTAAACATCTTTCTAAATCTCTTTAAATGTTTTAAATGTTGATTTATTTCATCAGTCATTGTTGTTTTTGTTATTGTCTCCTGTTTGTTATCTTGTTTTGTTTGCTGGTTAATCTGTTCTGCTTTTTCATCTGCTCTTTCAATTGGCTTCTCGTTTTCCTGGGTGTCTTGATCACTCATTGTCCTTTGTATAATACTTCCCAGTTTTTCATCAGATTGAAATTACAACAGCCTAGGAAAACACTTCTGGCCATTCTAAAATTGTCTTCCAAAACTGACAATGTTGAGCCAACACCCTGTAGTCACATGACTGCATTTGGGATGCTTGACAATCAACTTATAACCACTTGTGGCATCCCATAGTCATGTGAGTGCAGTTTGAGACATTTTTTGCTTGTTTCCATCATTTAGGACAGTGGTTCTCAACCTGTGGGTCGGGACCCCTTTGGGGGTCGAATGACCCTTTCACAGGGGTCGCCTAAGACCATCCGAAAACACATATTTTCAATGGTCTTAGGAATAATTTTATGGTTGGGGGTCACTACAACATGAGGAACTGTATTAAAGGGTTGCGGCATTAGGAAGGTTGAGATCCACTGATTTAGGAGAATGGTTTTGCTTTGCTACTACATGATTCACATAAAACAACATAATATGGACTTACAGCATGTGATTCACTTAATGACTGCTGTAAAAAAATAGATCTGGTCCTGTGGGTGCCTCAATTTATACCACAATTTAGGACCAAAATTCTGATTCCAAATGTGGACATAAATTGAGGATTATCTCTAAAGAAGACTATATGAAAAATATATAGGTCAGCTGAGGATTTAGCAGTAATGAATTTCAAAATTGCTCATCTTACATACTCTGAATCTCTTCTGAAATCTGTAAATAATTGGTTGTATAATATTTAATATGAGAATCCTTATTCATACATTACTACTTTTTTTAAAAAAACCTCTACATGCAAGTACAGCTTGTATGAACAGGAAATTTGTTATTTCTAGCTAATAAAAATATGTTGATACTAAAATAATTGAAATATATATTTCTTTCCAGAAGTCTACTAGAAAATCTGATTCAGGGTCAGTAGAAAGTGTTGGAATTTATCAGGATTTTGACAAGAAGCCTAAAGGTTTTCGTGTAGATATGACAGGTAAAAAGAAATTGTTTCTTTTCATTCTGAATAGCCCCATCTTTGTAGATACTATTTTTCCATCAACCAGAATGGCCTTTTCTGCTCAGGCATATATTCTGTGAAATCCCAGTACTGATTTTAATTCAACTTGATAATTGACATTTTCTGAAGATACAATTCCATTAGTCATGGGCTCAGATTTATATGTTACATTGTATTTTACATTGTAGATTTTATATTTCAATGTTATTCACTCCCTGAAGGTACATAGCATGACAGACAGTTTAGAAATATCTATCTATCTATCTATCTATCTATCTATCTATCTATCTATCTATCTATCTAACAAACTCAGTACAAGAATACAACCAATATTTTGTATGATTTTTTTTAAAAAAATTGAATCCACTTTAAAATAGTAGCATGTGTATATTTTCTTATTTTAAAAATAATGTTGTTACTTTATTTGGAAGTAATTTCATAAGTACCCTGTTTTCCCCAAAATAAGACATCCCCTGATAATAAGCCCAATTGGGCTTTTGAGCACATGGCAATAAGGCCAAGTCCTTATTTCAGGGTTCAAAAAAATATAAGACAGAGTCTTATTTTCAGGGAAACAGGATATATGAAAAACCAATAATCTTTTTCATAGCTATTCTGCATCAGAACAGATCAGTTCAATTGCTGTATTTTTAAACAAATTGATTTTGGTTTAATGCCTTTACAGATAGATTGTGCTGCACTTTTATCCAAGAATTAGTGTGGCTTTGTAAGATATCTCTGCCAAAGGCTAGTCAGCTTAATTGAAGTCTTGTGGGATTGGATAAAGAATTATAAGAATCTTCTTTTCTAGAACATTATTTTGGCTTTGGACTTTCTCCCGTCTTGTCTCTATCCCACCTGGGCTTGTCTGGAAGGTGTCCTAGGCAGCAGCCAGTGGGTGCCAACTCTTCTGTCATATTGGCATTATGCAAATGCTATTTTGAATTGCAAGGGAGTTTTGCTGTATAGGCCAAAGAATCTAAAGAGTGCTAAGTTAGAGGATAAGAGAGCAAACTGGTATAAACTAGGTTGATGGCTTTATTTGTACTTTATTCTGTACTTCGCTAGAGTGCAGGTATTGTTGCAATTGCTACATGTTGTGTAAACAGAAGGATGGCATAATGAAATCTAGGTAAAATTGTTCCTGCCTCTCAAGGTGTCCTATATTAAATAAAAGAAGATCGAATCACACATTTTGTCAACACTTAAAACTTTGACTGTTCAGGTAAAAATGCACAACTCACTAAACTTATAATTGGTTTAGACTCATATGCATATAAACCATGAGTGCATAGGATATTTCTGAAATATTATCACTCCTTAATTTATAGTTTCGAAAATGCACACACATATACTTGTACTAGTAATAGTGGAAGCTACACAGAATATCTTATGAGCTGTAAATGCTGTTCCAAATATTTAAATGAAATAGCAAAAATTATTCATTTTCTCTTTGAAGATAATTGTGAATATGATAAACTGTGGGAGGGAAGATCATCCTCACGACTATCCATTAGGAGAAAATTCAACATAGATAGTTTTACATTCCATAAGGTTCTTGGAAAAGGAAGCTTTGGAAAGGTAAGTTGAAGATGTATTGTTTTTAAAGTATCTATTTTTTATATAGAATGTTTAATTTGTTGTTGTTAGTTGCGAAGTCGTGTCTGACCCATTGCGACCCCATGGAAAACCAGGCTTTCCTGTCCTCTACCATCCCCCGGAGTCCATTTAAGCTCATGCCTACTGCTTCAGTGACTCCATCCAGCCACCTTGTTCTCTGTCGTCCCCTTCTTCTTTTGCCCTCAATCTTTCCCAGCATTAGGCTCTTCTCCAGTGAGTGGAGAAGGAAATGGCAACCCACTCCAGTCTCTTAGCCATGAAAACCCCATGGACAGGACAGTAATGTTTAATTATTAGCTATCTATTTACTTTAATGCAAAAATATTTTGTTATTTTGGATTAATATATTTAATTACATATGCACATGCCTATTTAAATTTTTTATTTTTATTTTTCTGAGCCTTTATTTATTTATTTATTTATTTATTTATTTATTTATTTATTTATTTATTTATTGGTTCAATTTATATGCCGCCCTTCTCCGGAGACTCAGGGTGGCTTACAATGCGTTAAGCAATAGCCTTCATACTTTTGTAAATACCTGTTTAGTAGCTTTTTGGTGTTCTTTTTTATACAAAGTCAGCTTATTGCCCCCACAATCCGGATCCTCATTTTACCTACCTCGAAAGAATGGAAGGCTGAGTCAGCCTTGAACCTGGTGACATTCGAACTTGCAGTAATTGCAAGCAGCTGGTGCTATTTAACAGCACTTTAGTCTGCTGCGCCACCAAGGCTCTTGTTAGACTGTATAGTCTATACAGTATATAGACTATAAACCACTGATGATGTGGCATATTTGAAACTGATCAGTGATAGAACTGATCAGCCTTTTGTACATAAAAAACAGCATTCAGCATTCAGTACAAACATGTATTAATTTCTAATGCAAGTTTCAATTGAAACTTTCTAGTTTGAATTTCCTCAGTTAGACTTTTAGTAAATATGATTCTGTTCAATCAATATAAGAAATTTCTTTCAAAGTTTTGATATATAACTATATAACTACTATCAGCTTTGTCTTGAAGTGGATGTTTTACAATTTTATTTTACATAGAAAAATTTCAAATGTATAAAACTCTTTCATTTCATTACTTTTGCCCAGTTTGATGGAACTTCACATATATGAGAAAATTCTGTTTCTTTAACCCATCAGCTAACAAGAAGTCCTTTTCTGTAGTGTTGCTTTGAAATGTGGTTTCTTAGAAATAAAGCTTAAATACTCATTCTGCAATTTTGAGTCTTGCTAAAAATGACTTTATTCATTTAAGATATCCTACAAATGAACTACCGTATATACTAGAGTATAAGCCAAGTTTTTCAGCACATTTTTTATGCTGAAACCCCCCCCCCCCGGCTTATAATTGAGTGAAGGAAAAATGCTTTTTCCTGCAACCGTTTTGGCTTCCAGGGGTTGCAGGGAGGTTTGCTAAAGACAAAATGGGGCGTGGGGATGTGGCGCCCCTCTCCGCGTCCCTTTTTGGCTCCCAGGGGCTGCAGGGAGGCTTGCTAAAGGCAAAATGGGGTGTGGGGGGCTGCGACGTCCCTCCCCCACACCCCTTTTTGGCTCCCAGGAGCTGCAGGGAGGCTTGCTAAAGGCAAAATGGGGCGTGGGGAGGGGTGCGGCGCCCCTCTCTCACGCCCCTTTTTGGCTCCCAGGGGCTACAGGGAGGCTTGCTAAAGGCAAAATGGGGCCTGGTTGGGTGCGGCACCCCTCCCCCACACCCCTTTTTGGCTCCCAGGGGCTGCAGGGAGGCTTGCTAGGGGCATGAGGAGGGAGCCTAGGAAGATTCCCTGCAGCCCCCTGGAAGCAAAAATGGGCTGCGGGGGGGGGGTTAGAGAGATCCCATGTGCACTGAGCTTGAGTTGAGAGCTTATTGTAATTGTAATTGAGAGCTTATTGTAATTGGCTGCTAGCTATCCTTGCTCAGGCTAAGCCAGGAGTGGGTAAATGTGGCCCTTTTACAACCTGTGGACTTCCACTCCCAGAATTCTCCCAGCTTGGCTGTTTCAGGAATTCTGGGAGTTGAAGTCCACAGGTTGTACAAGGGCCACATTTGCCCACCCCTGGGCTAAGCTAATCAATAGTGGAGCTCTAAGAATGCCAGATGAGAAGGAGAAAGGAAGGGAGAGAGAGAGAGAAAGAATGCAGGTATCTCTTAACAGAGGCTTCAACTTGCCTGAAATTAGATCAAGCCAGTGACTGGGTGGGCGTGGCTAGCTGGTCATGTGATATAGCTGTATAGGGAGGGACTACTCAAGAGGGCTGAAAAAAGTCATTTCTGACAGGTCCTCGCACTTTTGACCGGTCCTCACTTATGACCATCCTCACATTTATGCCCGTGCAGCATTCTTAACAACCGTGTCATTCATTTTACAACTGCTTCTCTTCACCATGGTGACAAGATAGGACAAAAAGGTAAAATGTAAGGACAGTTGTAAGTTCGAAGACTGGTCAAAAGTGCAAGGACCAGTCAAAAATAACTTTTTCAGCCCTCTGAGTAGTCCATATGCACAAAAGGACTACTCAGAGGGCTGAAAAAAGTGATTTCTGACAGGTCCTCGCACTTTTGACCGGTCTTCGCACTTATGACCGGTCATCATTTATGCCCATTGTAGCATTCTTAACAACCATGTCACTCATTTCACAACTGCTTCTCTTCACCATGGTGACAAGATTTTTGTTTTTGTTCCTCTTTTTCACTTACAGAGCTAGTTTACTGTTTTTCTTTGAAATCAATATTCAAAAACATTTAACCTACTGATGCCTCAATTAATGTAATTTTATTGGTATCTATTTTTATTTTGAAATTTACCAGTAGCTGCTGCATTTCCAACCCTAGGCTTATACTCGAGTCAATAAGTTGTCCCATTTTTTTTTTTTTTTTGTGGTGAAATTGGGTGACTCGGCTTATATTCAGATCAGCTTATACGCAAGTATATACGGTACTTATGATTATTGTTATTGTTTTTGGATGTGCAAGAATTTAGCAGAAGAAACTCAGCTTGGGGGTGGGGGATATTCTAAAACATTGCAGGAAACCACCTAAAATGCCTATCATCTTGTCCATGAACCTCATATGGCTAAGGGGATTTCTGACAACTTGTCCCTAGTTGTTGGGTCCAGACAGACAGAGTCAATAAACTTCATAAAAATAATACTTCAATAGAGCTTAACTCCATGACTATCTGACATGTTTATATAAATTTTTTTGCAGTGCCACTGAAATAGTTGTTATTGCCTTAATCCTCTATATTTTTTCCCCAATTCTCAGTCTATTCTATAGCCCTAGATTTATTGGGAATCTCTAACTGGACATCCTGTTTAGCTTTCTGAGATCAGAGAGAATCATTTTGATGTTGCCACCTAGTTAGTGAAATCAAATACAATTACTGGATAACCCCAGTAGCATAACAAAGACAATTTTGGGAATTTAACATTTGGAAAAGCTCCTGCATCTAACTACATTCTATCTATCTTCCATTTCACAGGTGCTACTGGCTGAGCTTAAGGGGAAGAATGAATTTTTTGCAATAAAAGCTTTGAAAAAAGATGTGGTACTTATTGATGATGATGTGGAGTGTACCATGGTGGAAAAGCGGGTCTTAGCACTTGCGTGGGAAAACCTGTTTCTTACACATCTTTATTGCACTTTTCAGACTAAGGTACAGTGCAATATTTAATTACCTTTTTTGATATGATAGATACTGACAATGTATTGGAGGCTTATTTGATGAATAATATAATTTAGTTAAGACAGAAATGCAGAATTTAATATTCCCTGAGAGTACATGCACCCTTTAAAAGTTTTAAGTGTGGCATCCAGAGACTCACAGAGACTTTGAATTGTGCATCTTAAAGTAACACAACAGGAAAATTAAATATATGATTGGGAAAGAATCTTATTTATATTTGTTTTAATTATGTATACAATTATAAATAGATAATGCCAAGTTAATTTTTTGCTTTTGGCCTTACTCATACATTTTCAGCAGTATCTCTATTGGTATCCATAACTTTGAATAATCACAATATAGAGCTAAATGGTGGAACATTATCTTCAGCTTGGATCTCAAATCAGGTTTGGGCAACATATTCTCAGGCCACCTCCCTCAACCTGCATGCTAGTGGTGTTCTCTTCAAGAAATTCGGGTAGTGAGGGCTGCAGCTCCTTTGTTTGGAATTTCATGTCAGACCAAAGCTTTTGTTTTGAGTTGCTGTTAACTGTTCTCAGCTACGCAAATTAATGGGGACTGTGTGTTCCAATTAAAAAAATGTGTCTGACACTACTGTGAAGATTTTCAGCAAGATATTTTCACCACATCTGATTGGACTCGCTTGAAAAACTATATGCTCATGCTGCAGCTGCAGTTCTGTGAGAGGACTAATATTTTCTTCTCTTATTTGTAAATAGGAACATTTGTTCTTTGTTATGGAATTCCTCAATGGTGGAGATCTAATGTTCCACATACAGGACAAAGGTCGTTTCGATCTTTTCAGAGCTACGTAAGTTCTAATAGCATAATGTGGAGTTTGGGATTTGAAGGAAGGCAGTTTTAAGAAATATACAAGCCCAAGTGTTTAAGATGTATGAAGGAGAAAATAAATTATTATTATTTTTTGTATTTTCATCAAGCATGTATTTTATGACAGATACAGGTGTCAACATAATTATAAATACATGAAATGGATACGAATAAAAGGAAACATTAGGACAGGGACAGTAGGCATGCTGGTGCGCTTCTGTACGCCACTTAAAGACCTCTTAGCAATGGGGTGAGATCAACAGTAGACAGTCTAAAGTTAAAGTTTTGGGGATTTAGGGAAGAAACCACAAAGTCAGGTAGTGCATTCCAGGCGTTGACAACTCTGTTACTGAAGTTATATTTTCTGCAGTCTAGTTTGGATCGGTTTACCATGAGTTTGTATCTATTGTAGGCTCTTGTATTGTTTTGGTTGAAGCTGAAGTAGTCATTGGCTGGTAGGACATTGTAGCAGATGATTTTATGCACTATGCTTAGGTCAGACTGAAGATGGCGAAGTTCTGTCTAAGCCTAAAATTTCGAGTCTGGTGGCATAAGGTATTTTGTTGTGAGCAGAGGAGTGGAGGACTTTTCTCATGAAATATCTCTGGACTCGTTCGATTGTATTAATGTCCAATATGCAGTGCGGATTCCAGACAGATGAGCTGTATTCAAGAATTGATCTGGCAAAAGTTTTGTATGCCCTAGTTTGCAGTTCAATATTACCGGAGAAGGAGCTTCGCAAGATTAGGTTAACAACTCTTAATGCTTTTTTAGCAATGCTGTTACAGTGAGCTCTGGCACTTAGATCATTTGAGATGAGTACTCCAAGGTCTTTGACAGAGTGAGGGTTGTCTGTTAGGTCATATCCCCGTTAGGTCATTTTGTGTTCTGATTTTTTTTTTGCCAGTGTGTAAGACAGAGCATTTGTTGGTTGAGATTTGGAGTTGCCAATTGTTTGACCATTCTGACACATAGTCAAGGTTTTTTTGTAGAGTAGCAAAATTGTCAGTGGTGTTGAATAGTTTTACATCATCAGCGAAGAGAACACAGTTGCTTCTAATATGATCGCAAAGGTCATTTATATAAATTATAAAGAGTGTGGGTCCTAAAACCCTGCCTTGGAGGACACCATTGTTAACAGGTGCATAGTTAGATAAGGCGTTCCCTATTTTGACTACTTGTTGCCTGTTTATAGAAACGCAACTATCCATTTATGCAGGAATCCGGAAATGCCATAAGATTTTAGTTTTAGAAGTAGCTTGTCATGTACCACTGAATCCGAAGACTTTACAGAAGTCTATATAAATTGCATCTATTGATTTACCCTGGTCGATTTTTTAAGTTCATATGTTTTTGCAGTGTAATAGTTGCAGATTGCAGGACAATTTTTTTTTCTAAAGCCAAATTGCTTGTTAGAGAGTAGGTTGTTAGTCTCTAAGTAGAGGGTAATGAATTGGTTTACGATTGATTCCATGACTTTGCAGGTGACACAACATAATGAGATTGGTCTGTAATTATCAACTAGGCTGGGGTCACCCTTTTTGAAGATAGGGATGACTGTGGCTAGTGACCATGTTAGGTAAGGAGCTGGTTCTGAAAGATATTTCGTAGATTATGCTAAGTGGTTCTGCTATGGTGGTTGAGAGCTTCTTTAGGAAGTTGGGTCATAGTCCATCAGGGCCAATCGATAGAGATGGTTTTAGGTTGCGTAGTGCCTTTTCAATGGTATCTTCTGTGAAATCGACATGTAGTAGATCGTTGTGAGTAGTTGTGGCATGATTGGGAAATGAGGGACATGAGCCATTGCTGTTTACAAAGACTGAACCGAAGAATGTGTTGAAGTGGTTGGCTTTAACAGTTTCATCATTACAGTCTTTCCTGTTTGGTCCTTTTAGTGGTGGGATGGATCTTGAGTCTTTAAGTTTGTTGTTTACGAAATTGTAGAAGGCCCTGGTGGATTTAGTGCGCATTAAGTTTTCCTCTTGTTTGCTGTGATAACTGATGCATTCTGCCTTTATCTGTTGGCATAAGGTTTTGTAGCGATTTTTGAAGTTAGCTACGTAGCCAGTTTTGTTTTTGTGCCAAAGAGTTATTTTTTCGGTCTGAAGCTTCCTTATTGTTACGGGTAATTTATTTTTCCTGATTTTGGGGATTATCAGTGGTACGTATAGTTTGATGATTCTTTTGACTTCTTGCAAAAAAAAAGTTATAATGGTCTTCGGCAGTGATGCAGTTAGTGAATAGAGTTTGCCAATCAAGAGATGAAAGATCATCAGTTATGAGATCATAGTTGGCTTTTCTGAAATTATACTTTGGGATTCTGTCATTATGATCTTCTATGTGAGGATGTAAATTGAGATAAAAGTCTGTCTTGCTATGGTCACTGATGGAAAAGGGTTCTTTTATTTGCAGTCCATAAATTGAATTTAAACTGTTGCAGAAGATGAGATCAAGGCAGTTGTTGAGTCTAGTGTTATTAGTTACTAGTTGATCAAGTCCCAGATTAGTTACAGCATTGTACAGGGTTGCATGTATAGGTTTAGTTGTACATTCGTTTAGGATCCAATTAATAAGAGGTAGATTTAGGTCACCAAGAAAGATAAGAGGGTGTGGGCAGGAGGCTGCCCATGTTAGTAGTGATGTTAGTTTGTTCGATGTTCAAGGTTTAATCAGGGACTCTGTAACAAAGTATGAAGCTAATTGTGGTGTTTAAGGAAAGGTTGCATACAATGGTCTCAGGAAGAGATAAGTCCTGTGTAACTTAAATATTTTTTAGTTTTAGGTATTTTTTATAGAAGATACTAACATCACCCCCTCTGCGGATTTCACAGTTGGACCTGTACACGTGATAGTCTCGTACTGTGGTAATGGAGTCTGGTAGTGATGAATTCAGCCACATCTCGCATACAAATATAATGTTGAATATAGTTGTATTTAGTAGAAGGAGGAATTCTGGTATTTTGTTTACGAGGCTTTGTGCATTAAGTAGTTTGCATTTAAGACCTGTGGCAGTGGATTCTGAGGAAGTTAGGTGCGTGCATGCCTAGTGTTGGTTGTTGGGATGGTGGTTATTGGGGCGCAGACCATTGTTCTTACTTTTAATACAGCTGGCATGGTAATCAATGTATAAGTCAGTTTCTCCCCGGTTTTGGCATGTTTTGAGTTCAGCACATAGTTCTTATTAATTAAATAAATAGGGAATATGCTACTTTCTATACCTATATAAAATAATATAATCTTATTAATCTCAAAGATTCTTTCTGTATCAGAACAATGACTAGTGTTCAGCTATCATAGTGACAAATCAGATGGTTCTTCAAAATCTAGGCATAGACATATGCTTAATAATACCATTACTATGAAAAGCTCATATTCTTCGAAGATTGGTGTTGAGAGATATATTGCTTCTAATCCTAGAAGTAACATATAATAATCATAAAGATCATCTAGATAGCTATTGGATATATTTTTTTTCCATTTTATGATAATTAAAATACTTGCTTAAACACAGCAAGGGCAGTGAGTAATGGCTATTACAACTGTACTCTAGGATCATGGATGATGAAAATAAAAAGCAAATGCAGAAAAAAGTTTCATATGCTCATTGCACTCTGCTCAGATCTATTCTAGGCTAGAGTGGCTTAGAAATACCAGTAATAAAATAATAAATAAAAAAATACAGAATAGAAAAAAAATGTAGGTAGAGAAAGGGAGGAAAAATTACAGCATATCTTAAACGAATCAACAGCCACTTAGAAATCCCAATGAATGATTTTGGCAGTATTTTATTATTGTAGTATCTGGTTACAATACTGGAGAATGGTTTAAAAACACATTGGGTTCTGTCATTGCCTGTTAAATCAAAAAGCTGTAAATGATGCCTACCAGAAGTAAACTGCAGGAACGGGGGATTTTAATTAACCTAATGTTCTATCAAGCCTGGTCTTTCCAGGACATTCATGTCTTGACTTGCTGACAACTATATTCTTTAGAAGATTAGTCGAAGACCCAAGAGGAGCACCTATCCTTGATTTGTAACAGTAACAGGAGTGGGGAAATAATTAAATAATTAGACTCACGATTTCTATATCTATATCTATATCTACATATCCATATCTTATCTTTACTAAAATTTTAAAGAAGCAAGATAAAAACTAACCCAAAAAATCAATTGTCAGGGTTCCAAGTAACACCCCCAACGAAATCAAACTCCGAGGCTTGAAGTTCCTCAAAGCTAACTTTTATTAGTGATGTCATATTGGCACATCTGGGAAAACCCAAATCTGAAAACTTCTGGGTTTTCTTCACCCACAAGAAAGTTCAAGGCCTTGCCCACATCTCCCACATGTCTACACAGCTCCAATCAGTTCTTTCCCGAACAGAAAACATCCTCCAATTTCTTCTTTGCACAACTGCCGGACACCATGGCCTGGAGCTTCTCTTAGAGAAGTTTGTTATGGCTATCTCTACTTCACTCATGCAATCCCCCCCTCCCAACGTCCTACGATATGATTGTGGCAGGCCTGGATCCTCAAGGGACACAGGTAATATGGCTTCCAGGAATGACATCAATATTTTGATTTTAATGAATAGTGAAAAACTAAGGGAAAGAAGGGCACATAAAAGTGATGGAAAGAGTGATACCTCATCATGAAGAGTAGCCCAGAATTGTAGAAATAGTATTAGAAAGATCAAACGTTTTTAATTACCCAATTTTTAAAAAGAAATTAGGACACTTAGTACTTACGTATGGATTCTGGTAGGCTGTGGACTTATTTTACCTTAAGCAGAGTATTAATTACCAAGCTAGTTATTTGTGGCCTGGAAAGCAGGTCTGTCAGGTCGAGAGTCAGATTGGTGGAGCAGTTAAGGTGCTGGACAAGGAAGTTCTTTTTTCCCCATCTAGACCCTGACAGATTTCCAGCACAGAATCAAGATTTCCTTTCCACATTGGTGGGAAAGGACAAACTGGTTATCATCAACCTAATGATCTCTGCTGCAGATATTTTCTCTCATTGGGATGCCTGAGGGCTCAACCTCTCCTCCCCGTAACTAATGACTGGAATAGCCTGCTCAAGAAATAAGCAGAACTATTGCAAAATTCCTCACCCTTGCAGGTGACACAGAAAAATGTCAGACTTAGTGTGTACCAACAGGAAATGATATTGTGTGAGCTTAATGGGACAGAATCGGCAAATAATCTTTTGGAGAGAGCAATTGCCACATTGGACAAAGTCATGCCTGGCCCAAAATGAGAGCCTTTTCCTCTTTACTTTCAGGAAAGGTCAATAAGGGAGACGAAGTTGAGGAAGACAACGAAAGCCCTTGGGGATGGGGGAGGGTGCAACATACTCCCTCTAAAAACTATTTCCAGTATTGGCTGCTAGTCCACAAGGTTTCTTTAAGGTGGTATTTTCAAAGGGCACAAAGCAGGGCAGCTTTTTCCAGCTACTTTCCTCCTGATGTGCTAAACTGGAAATGCTGTAAATGAGAGACCCAACAGGATTGGAGACCTTCACATCAGGGTCGCTGAAGGCTAGCTAGATTCGCTTAAGGAAGGATTTTCACATGGGTAAACTATTTTAAAGTTTCCACCCCACTCGTAAAATGAAAAAGTAGACACTTGGTTTGGACTGTGGTTGGAAACATCTGATATCTCTTGATGCAGTTGCAAACTCATTCTGTAGAGAAAGTAGAAGGTGAAAGGGGAAGTACTTGAGATAAAGACTAAAGTAAAATTCGAGAGAAGTTGTGTATCTTTGCAACATCAGCAGAACATTTCCTTTGTCAGAAACTAAATATTTAAAAAAAAGGATCACAATAATTTCTACAAGTCTTTGTCACTTTAGTTTTACTGTACCAGACACATTATCTCAAGAGCCATTGGAGCATAATTCATACAAAGCCCTTAGTGTAAGTTGTTTTAACAATACATTCTCATATTTTGACATGTTTGTGTATATGTATGGGGTAGTGGAACATAACAAAAAGAATTCAGCATGAAGAATATGTATATAATAAACTAATAAGATGGAAAGTTACCTAACCTAGGCAGAAACCAGAAATTTAAAATCTTTTCATTTTTAAAATGAAACTTAAATTAAAAAATGTAAGTGCCTGAATGAACAAAACCTTTTGCTGTCAATGAAGATTCTCAGTCATCCACGTAGAATAGTCTGGAGTCATGGCAACTGGACTTATTGTCTTGTAGTTTGAGACATTTCACTGCTTATCTGCTTTTTCAGCCTGAACAAGTTGGTTGGAGGAATCTGAGTAGGCAGAGGGCCATTGGAATGTACTAACTACTAAAATTCTTAGGGGTGTTCCTGCACCAACTTCAGGGTTTCCTCCCCAAAGCGCATGGCAATACGTCGATAAAGGTTCTTAGTCATCCAGGCAGAAGGACTTATTCTTACTCCCAAATCAACAAGCAAATACATCCAGTTGCCACAGCTCAAGTTCCAGACAAATCCCTTTGTTATTTTCTCTGCCTAGGACTCCCTCCATCCACCCCATCAGAGATATTCTTTCATTTTTTATTTATGTATTTATTTATTTATATTTATATGCCGCCCTTCTCTGGAGACTCAGGGCGGCTTACAATGCGTTAAGCAATAGCCTTCATACTTTCGTATATTTATACAAAGTCAGCTTATTGCCCCCACAAACCAGGTCCTCATTTTACCCACCTTAGAAAGGATGGAAGGCTGAGTCAGCCTTGAGCCTGGTGAGATTAGAACTCGCAGTAATTGCAGGCAGCTGGATGTTGAATGCTGCCTTAGTAGGAGGCATTAGCCTGCTACGCCACTCAGGCTCCTGAGAAGCACCTGCTTCTTCATCAAATGGCCTGGTTCCCTCACTCACTTAAGACTCAGATCGACTGAAAGAGAGCTTCATTCACAGCCACCTCTTCTTCAGTCTTCCTGAGAATAAGAGAGGCGGATATTCTCCCCATAGTAATTGGCTGAAATGCTGTGCAAGCAAATGTGCTTTGGAAGGGCCAGTGGATTTATCTGAAAGAGTTCCAAAAGTATTAGAATTGTCAGTTTATAATGTTTCTTTAAAGTGGTATTTTGAAGTGCACTAAGCAGGGTAGCTATTCCCATCTATTATCCTTCAGACGTGTTGGGCTGCAACTTCTGCAAAGCAGAGAAGATATAGTTGTTAACTTGTGCAGAAAAAGCTAGTGTGGGTTAGGAGTGGGGAGATTTGGGCCTAAATCCACATTCAGCCACGAAATCTGCCTGGGTGACTCAGCCCAACCTACTTCACAGGGTTATTGCTGTAGGGAAAAATTGTAGGAAGTATAAGTCTAAGAAAAAAATGTGGCAGAAACTCTCCTCAGGTTTGCATCTTCACTGCTAATATAAGCTGCAAAAAAAAAAAAAACCCCAAACCCATTAGGTTTTACTAATAACGATTACATAAAATTTAATAAAAGGAAAGATTGTTACGAGATCTTTCAATTTGGCTATTAAATTCTGTGCATAATAGAGGAAGGAAATGCTTTTGTTCTGAGAAACTTATTAGAAGCAGGATTATTGAAAGAAAGGTTTAAATTATTACCCACAGTTCTAGCAAGCTTTAGATATTTTCACAAAGTCTTTAGGCTAGCATTCCTGAATCCCACAGCATTAATCAGACCTATTCATTATAATGCAGGCTTTGTTTCTCTCTGCAACTGCAACATTGCCAGTTCTAATCCAATCCATTAACACATTTGTAAATTGTTCCATTCTTTTTGTCAAACATGTCCACAATTAGGGCTTTTTAAACTGCCAATAAAACTTACAAAGAAGTTAGTAATAGGGCAGGTTTTACTTAATAATGAAGTTTACTTAAATACATTATGATTCTAAGTAAAACCTCCAAATCAAATATGGGCTGCTGCCATATTACTTTAGATTCAGGCAAAACATTTTGGTTGATTGAAGCATTCCTGGACTATTAAGAAATGAAGACAAGTTTGGATAGGCACTAGATAGAAGCTGGGAGATTGGAAGTTCTAGTCCCATCTTCATCCTAAAAGCAAGTGAGAAATTTGGGCCACTCACTCTCCCTCAGTTCTGGGAAGAAGGCAATGGCAAGCCACTCCTGAGAAAACTGCAGGGACTAGTTCAGGCAGTCATCAGGACTCAACACTGACTTCAAAGGAACAAAGAAAGAAAGAGGAAAAAATAAAATTCCTGATGAAAAAATAAAATAATAGTGGTATATCCCAGCACATCTCCTTTTCAGGCCATGCAATTTTTTTTTTATTAATTAGAAATGCTGGTTAACTCTTTTTAATTAAAAAATGTTCAAAGATAGCCTACCTCCCTTCTGTGTTAAAACAAACACTTACTTGTAGGTAAGAAGAACTGCTTTTTAGTTGTGCAAAGCAAAAGGCTTGAATAGGATGGGAGCCGAAAAGGAGAAACGATTGTCTGGAGCCAGATTAGATGGGAGGGTTTTAATTATGGAAGCATATTAATAGCCTGATTCAATTGGGAAGGCAATTTGAGGAAGCCATGTCGAGTAGATTTTACAACATTAAGCTGATGGGGAAAGGTTTCTAAGACTGACTGGAAATGTAGCTAATACATTGTTAAAAGGACGTTATTGATATGTTATGATATTATATAATTAATATCAATTATCAAATAATTAATATCAAATATCAATAAATATTAATTAAGTCAAAATACCAATACTTTACATTGAGGATGTTTTTGCTTAATTTCAGGTTTTATGGTGCTGAAATAGTGTGTGGCTTGCAGTTTCTTCACAGTAAAGGCATTATTTATAGGTGAGTGATTTGTTGATCTTAACAAGAGTCTCATAAAATATTTTAACAATTATGCCTTACTGAGGAATTGGTGGGATCTGTGATTGATACAATGTGATATATGTCACAAGGAATTGTTTGCTGTTAAAATTTTGATTCTATTCCAGAGGGCAATTCAGAAAACCCTTGAGAATAATATGTAATTATTTTCTTACATTTATCTCGTTGGCAAGATGGATAAAGCTATTATTTACATTACCTAAAAGAGTCTTTGTTTCACATTCTTAATTGCCGGGCACTTAGCTTTATCTTTACTAGAATGGCAAAGGAGATGGTTCACATTTCAGCTTATATTAAATTGGACTGACCTTCTCTCAAAAGCACAATTTCCATTTATACTAGATCTAGAAAGCAGCTTTGCTCTCAACCTTACTTAATCAGAGAAACCTTGCTGGCTGGCAAAATTAAAGAAACAGTGCTAGTTTCAAAAATAGGCTTTGGTTTTTACATTGAGAACCTCTACTTATTCTATCAGGAAAGTGGCTGCTGAGTTCAGGTTTTAAGTCTGAATCGACAGAATTTGGAATTTGAACTCTTTAGATTTTTACAGGATGGTAATATCTCCAGAAATGACAGGGGCGATGTTTTTCAGTTCTTTAGAATTAACGTAGCTTGTTTTCAAGATTTTAAGAGTGGCAATACTGCTGAAATTAAGGTACCGTATTTATCGGCGTATAACACGCACAGGCGTATAACACGCACCTTCATTTTAAGAGGGAAATTTCAGGAAAAAACCTTAAATTTCAAATAAAACTCATGGAGGCCTACCGGTGGGGAAAGCAAAGTCTCAGGCTGCTCCTGGAGCAGCCAGGAGAAGGAGAAGCTGCCAGCGGGGAGGCGAGGCGCCTCAGGAGGACCGGAGGAGAGCACAGCTTCTCACTCATGGAGGCCTACCGGTGGGGAAGTGGGCGCGGTAAGAGGTGCGCTGGCCGGGAAGCGGTCATGCTCCCTGGCAGGAGAGGGTTGCACGTTCACTCCAGC
>WNWU01000041.1:7792009-7822021 GCA_012654045.1 Ptyas mucosa | reverse complement strand
CAGCAAAGGTTTGTGCAACCCTCTCCGGCCAGGGAGCATGACCGCTTCCCGGCCAGCGCACCTCTTACCGCGCCCACTTCCCCACCGGTAGGCCTCCATGAGTGAGAAGCTGTGCTCTCCTCCGGTCCTCCTGAGGCGCCTTGTCTCCCCGCTGGCAGCTTCTCCTTCTCCTGGCTGCTCCAGGAGCAGCCTGAGACTTTGCTTTCCTTGGCAAAGCGCTTCATCATTGCAGCGCACGAGACACACATGGCACCGGAGGATCCGTGCAGCTATTATCCCACCCCGCCTCGGCCACGCCGCGAGGCTCGAACTCAAGGAGGAGGAAGGGGGGGGAGTCTAAATGACAGTTACCACGAGCAAGCCGCAGCACTATTATGCAGGGCTCCGAGTGGTTGGAGAAGCGGCAGCTGCGCTTTCAGCAGGCAAGCAACGCTGCCTCTGCCGTGAGGAACTTTGGAGAGAGAGGGCGGGGGCGGGGGCAGCTGTGGGAGCAGCCTGTCTCTTAGCTGGCGAGAACGGCCACAGCCAGTCCCTCCCTCTCTCTCCAAAGTTCCTCGTGGCAGAGGCAGCTTTGTTTGCCCGCTGAAAGCGCAGTCCAGGCTGCTATTGCTCCCGCTTCTCCAACAACTCGGAGCCCTGTGGCTTGCTCGAGGTAGCTGCTGTTTGCACTCCCCCCCTTCTTAACATTATATCGGCGTATAACACGCACACATCATTTGCCCCCTATTTTCAGGGTGGAAAAGTGCGTGTTATACGCCGATAAATACGGTATTTTTCTGACAGATTTTGATGGTATGAGGGTGCTACAGAAGTATAGATAGCCTGGAAGCTGTTTTAAGTGAGTCAGTTATGTAAGATGGATATTTTAGGTAAATATTGATTATTTTAATTCTTTGATGGATTTTTTTTTCCATACAGGGATCTCAAATTAGACAATGTGATGCTTGATAAAGAAGGCCATATCAAAATAGCTGACTTTGGAATGTGTAAAGAAAATGTATTTGGAGAAAACAAGGCAACAACGTTCTGTGGTACTCCAGATTATATAGCCCCTGAAGTAAGGCATGCACATGTACTCATTTTAGTATTCAGAAATCTTTCTCTGCATGGGTGTGGTATTATATACTGTATGACTTCTACTCTAGATGTAGGTGGTTGCAAGCTGCAGAGTGTTTTCATATTTATAGTCACGGAGCATGAAATGATATCTGCTTTGAAAATATTTACAGTTGCATTTAGTTACAATAAATAAGATCTGTTTTTATAAAGTCTCAGATCCTTATCTCTATCCCTAATTGTGTTTGGCAAAGTGACAGGGAAATCAGTAGCTGAGTGATGAGCATTACATTTGAGCCGAATAATATTTAATTTTGAAATACCTTTATTGAAATAAGACAGTTTTATTCACTGTGTTGCAGTTACAATTAGCCTCAATTAATCAGGATCTAGGTGTAACTATAGACTTCAATTTAAAAGAGAAGCAAAATGCTTAGAACTTTTCTATTCAAGAGAAGAGAATGAATCCAAATTTTGCTGTAGCGTGTTTCTAGCATGTTGGTTACATTTTAATTCAGTTATCACATCAGAGGATGGGCCTACTATTGCTGATCCTTCTATTATGGAGGGGAAAAACCACATACAGATATGCATATATGAGGCCTTTGGCTGCATTTCATGTTTGTATCTTTTCCTATATTTGCCACAGATCCTGCAAGGCCTGAAATATACATTTTCTGTAGACTGGTGGTCATTTGGAGTTTTGTTGTATGAGATGCTGATTGGACAATCTCCTTTCCATGGTGATGATGAAGATGAGTTATTTGAATCAATTCGAGTAGATACTCCTCATTACCCACGTTGGATTACCAAGGAATCCAAGGATATTCTGGAAAAGGTATACATTGGCTAAGAGTAATGTGCACTTTCTATATAGAAAAATGAAAAATATTGGGAGTATTAGGATTTAACAATCTAGTACACTAAAATAGCTGTTAATGGTACTTTTACAGAAAAAATTAAGTTATCCTTCCTCCTGTCCGAATTGTGCTGATTGTATGAAACAGCCATATATAGGACTGCAGTCTTGGTTGTTGGTTCTGCTTATTGTACAATCATATGCATATTCTGTAATCAAAGATTGTTTGGCGACAGACATTCCCATATGATAGTTGCATAGTTCAATCTATTTCCATCTGCATTTTTTTTTAAAAAAAGCAACTGCATGAATCTTTACATTTACATGTAATGCTCAACTTTCAACGATTTGTTCAGTAGCTATTTGAAATTGTAACAGCACTGAATGATGGGACTTATGACCTGTACCTGAAGTTAGGACTGCCCCTGCAGTCACACACATAACATTTGGGCACTGACAACCAATCACAGGGACACTGCAGCTGCTCCCATTTGCCTATCTTCTCCATCTCACCTTGTTGGGTCCCTTGGAATGATCTCCCACCTGATTCAGTCCCCAAAGCTTTGGGCCTGCTATTTACCCCACTAGATCCCATACTCTTGGGCCTTGTCCCTCCCCCCGCCCCATCACACCATGCTTCATTTATCTTTTCAGAAGATTGTCTTTGGGAAGGAGAAGATCCACCATGCAACCTTCCTTGAAGTGGGTGGCATTTGGGGAGTGGCTGCAATTCGCAAATTGTAAGAATTGCAGCAGCTTCCAAAATGGCATCTGCTTCCAGGACGACACAACACAGACTCTGTATACGAAGATTGCATGGCAGATCAGCCACTTCTCTTTCCCAAGGTGTTCGCAGAGATCGGGAAAGAAATGGCTGATCTGCCACAAGGTCTTCCTATACACAGGGTTGGGTTCGGTTGTGCTGTCCTTGAAGCAGATGCCATTTGGGAAAGGGGTGCCATTTTGGAGGGAGGACTATTGGCCAAATATGACTTCTAGATAAGTGCTAGGCCTCAATTATGACACAGAGACAAGGAAGATAATTTGATTTAGGATTTAATTTGAATGTTTCTATTAAAAAGGCTTCTCTATGTTATTGATTTCAAGAGAGAGGGAGAAATCACACCTTCCCTTTTAGAGTTTGCAGAATAAAAAAAGGTACTAAAGAACATTTTGATTGGGTAAGGAAAGCCATCTGTCCAGTTAAATCAGAATAATGAATAATATGTGATCAATTAGGATTGAAAAAAAGCATTGTATTCTGAATAAAAGTAAAAGAAACATTCACAAGAGAAAAACATCAGAATGGTATGGCTAAGACACATTCTCAACACTTTCCAATGCTGGGTTTGAAAAATTGTTTTGTTCATGGAGGCTTGAGAATAGCTGAAAATAAAACTATGTTATCTACAATGTAATAAAGGGTTTCCCTGCCCTCCTGGTTTCTAAAAGGGAGGCTTTTCTTGAAGATTAAGGCTTATGTCAAATTATTAGTAATACATTTGAAAAAGACAATTTTAAAATACAAAGAACCCCATGTTAGTTAGCTAGTGCAATAATACTGCAAAACCTTTATTGAAAGTATTACAAAATCCATTGTATGTGGCCCTCAGGACCAAGGCATGACAGGAGGAGGAGGCCCAAGGTTGTGGGCCCTAGTCGGGTGGGAAGCAGAACACAGGGTACTTTGTCTGGTGAGGCCTTGAGAGGCCTGGATTAAGCTGCATGTGAGCTGGGAAGATGCTACAACATGGGTCTCGCTCTACACTAGGCCTCCCTGAGTTTCTCTATCTCATGGGGCACTGCTTGACTTGCAGTCACTTAACAACTGCAATGGGGAGAGAGGTGTTTGTGGTCATAAAGCAAGATGATCACATGCACATCTCACTTAATGACTGCCACAATTTATGGCCTTAATTCTGGGTTCAATTCTGGGTTCATTAAATCAAGGATTGCTTGTAATTTGTTGTTTCAAAGGCAAGGACATCATTGCAATCTTGGAGAAGTGCACAACCTATAAAGGGCCTGATTTCTGTTTTGCATTCTAATAAGTTCACTTTAAAAATGTGGACCAAATAAATTATTCCCAGTCCTAATCAGAATGCCCTTCTTCTTGGTCAGAATATTTACATAAGACGTAATGCACCATCTCTGAGGCAACAGAAGAGATGACTCCATTGAGAGGAGTAAATGAGAAAGCATTTCTTATAACTAATTTCCCTTTCCAGAATATCGGAACTAACAGTAACTAAAATTAGAGGTTTTAGCTTTCTAGATTGCTAGCCGCTAGTTTCAGTAACTTAACTAAATTGAAGCAGGGAAAATCCCTAAACTATAATTCCCAGAACTGGCAGCAAGCATAATGAGGGATGCTGAATTTGGCAGCTTCTGGAAGAACACAGGTTCTTTCCTCTTGGTCAAAATAGCTATTAAAAATGTATTTTTTCCCCCAGAAGTAGTTTGTCTCATTAACCAAATGAATATTTTCATATTTTGTAGCTATTTGAAAGAGATCCAACAAAGCGATTGGGAATAACTGGAAACATCAGAGATCACCATTTTTTCAAAGCAATTAATTGGACAACACTGGAAAAGAGAGAGATGGAACCTCCTTTCAAACCAAAAGTGGTATGTAGCCTTAACATCTATTTGACACACTCGAAAGCATGGAACTGTGATGCTTTCATCCTTTGTCTTCTGCTCATTGAAGCGAGATCTAAAGGCACAACACATGGAATCCATTTAGCGGAACAAGTACATTGTTTCTTGTTTCCATCTCACTTGTGCATATACAGGTAGCTCTTGACTTATGGCCCCAATTGACCCTGGAATTTTGATCATAAGTCATTGCAGTTGTAAGTTGAGTCACCACATAACTAGACTTGATTTTATGATCATTTTTATGATGGTTGTCAAGCTACTCACCATAGCTTTTAAGCAAATCATGAGGTTGTAGGTCCAAGCCCAGCTTATTGAATAGGCATTTTTTGGCAGAAAATAGCACAAACGTGATCTTGTGACCATGGGATGCTGCAACTGGTTATAAATGCAAGCCAAACACCTGGAATGTAATTATATGACGGGGGTGGGGGTGGGGGGGGGTGACACAGCAGTCATAAATTTGAGGACTTTTTTCAAATCCATTGTAATTTTGACTGGTCTTTAAGAGACCAGTTGTAAGTTGATAATTAACTTTATTTACCTGTAACTAATAGTAACATAATAGTATTTAATTTGCATTTTTTTAAAAAAAACTACTTTTGTTTGAAATATCGCCAGCATTTTAAAAAATATCAAAAACCCTGAACAATGTAAAATCCAGTAAATAACCAAGTTTGGAGCTGTAGATTTGTCACATAATTAGGCATCAGTTAATGCTAGAGTTTGTAGTCAATTCTTCAAACATTCATGGCCTATCCATTTTTCTTGTCACAGCTTCCCCAAAGAAAAGTCTATAAAATAGGTAGAGTTAAATTGTTCATGGCCACTCAGCAGAATGACCAAAGAGTTGTTTTGAAAGGGCAGAAAGACCATCAGCAATTGTCACTCCATGGATTTGAGGCCCCTCAAATAGAGGCCCTAACAATCTTGGCAGTGTAGGTCATTTCAGCTATTTTTAATTGCTTCTGTTCTTCTTTACAGAAATCAGTAAGTGACTATAACAACTTTGACAGAGAATTTTTAAGTGAGAAACCTCGATTATCACATAGCGACAAAAACCTAATAGATTCTATGGATCAGTCTGCATTTGCTGGTTTTTCATTCATCAACCCTAAATTTGAGCGAATTCTGGAGAAATAATTAATTAAATCGAACTCTGAGGAACAGCCCTAATGAAAGCTTTCCAGCTCTTCATATGGAATGTGACTGAAAGACATTCACCTCGTGACCAACTGTGTAGTGATTAATACTTCTGCTAATTCTTTAGCAACTGGCAGAAACTTTGTCTTGTAAGACTGAAGTATCCTTGTGAATTATGTGCATATGATTTTCTCTGCAGCCGTGAAAGTGTAGATGTATGTGTGTTATTATTTGAATGTAGTTATTTCTTTGGACAATGTGTGTTGCGGGTGTGCTTTATTTTGCTTAAGAGGGGAGATATTGATTATGAAGATATCTTTTAAATACAGTGAGACAGCTAACACATTAATTCTCATCAAGCAAAATGGCTTGACAATCTATTCAATGAAATCTGGGCTTCAAATATTGGTACTTTTAATAAGTGCCATTGGTTAATACTGCTTCCTGTAACATGTATCCTTCCTTAAAATTTTATTTTCTTCTAGTTCCTGGATAAAGATTTATTAAAAATTATGAAATTGATTTTTTTAAATGCCCTTTTCTAGTTTGCTTCCACAATATGTGATTGTGTTCATTGATTAGAATAAAGTGTTTGGTGGCACCCTAAAAATACATACTTGCCATTGGATAACCATCTTCAGTTGCTGGGAATCAGGCAGTGTATAAATTTAATAGATAAAGAGTACCCCAAAGTATATATACTTGCTAATTTTAATGCTTTGCAAAACTAAACTTGCATCTTACGATCTAAAATTTATGATGGAAGAAATCCCGTAAAACATCTTCTGAGTAAACAGATATATGTACCCTTTTCCAAAGATACAGAACAAAAGATAATGGGGCAAAGAAAATAAGCCTGGCAAATGAACCTTGAGTTGATTTGAGAAAAATTGAAGTAGTATTTTGATTTTGGAAGAGAAAAAATGAGCAATCTGAAAACACACAACTGAGTTTTGCAGGTGCATTTTAGCAACAAAAATCGGAAATAAATAGATTAAGCTTCTGTGAGGCAAAATGTGTATTTCTTGGAAACCCCTTACAATGTACAGAGACTGAACAAGTTTAGACTCATGAATATTTTGTTGTCATTGGACATGACCTACAGATAGCACCTACCAATTGCCCATTAGGTTGTCCATTAGTTTAGGCCAATATAAGTTGTGTCATCATTTAAGAACCCTTGGTGAGATTGTTATCTGGTTTCTATAGAAATATTTAAATGTGCAGTTTGTTATGACAAGGCTTTTTTTTTACTTTATAACAAAATGTTTTTAGTAGAGACAATGGTAACATGTATAGAACAGTTGAAACTTGAAGACAGAATTGTTTTTTCCTATTCTTGAAAGACTTGATGACACTTAAAATGTAAATAAATGTGTTCTGTTGTTCTCTCACTTCATCTGATTTTTACGTCTTGTATCTAAGTTACTGTCTCAAGTTTTCAAACATATATATTACTAGCTGGATACCTGTGCTTCGCTACAAAACTATGTGATCGGGCTTGATAAATCGACACAGCTTGAAAATTAATGAGTAGTTGTGATCAGCCTCACCTCTCCCGTTTTCTCCCTCAGCTTTGCCCCACAGAACCCTATCCTATCCTATCCTCCTTCTCTTCCTCAGCCTTGCCCCACAGAAACCTCCCTTATTCTATCCCCTTCTCTCCCTCAGCCTTGTCCCACTGAAGCCTCTTATCCTATCCCCTTTTTGCTGCTGTGAAAGTAAAACTGAAAGTGAAACTCCTCTCCTCTGCTTGTGTTTTGCATTTGGACAGATTTCTTTTCAGGTGGGGAGGGGGAGCAGAACTCCTTAGCATCAGAGTATGTTAATCATAATATAGGAAATACTAATCCTCTGATGGTCATTTCAAAAATCCTTTCTTAGTAAGCACCTAGAAGCCAAGAGGAACAAACGTGGCAAATTTCAAGTTTGTAGGCTTTACGGTTCTGGAGATTTCGTGATTATGGCAAGAATGGTTTTCACTTTATATATATAGATTGCTTACTGGAATAGAAACTTTTTCTAATTAGCACTATCGATGCATCAGAAAAACAGAAGTGTAAAGGGTAGAATATTGCCAATCTTTAGCTACAACTTTTGTGCATCTATTTTACTAGATATTTCAAATTTAGATTTACAGTAATACCGTATATACTCGAATATAAGCCGAGTTTTTCAGCACGTTTTTCAGTCTGAAAAAGCCCCCCTCGGCTTATATTCGAGTCATGAAAAAAAATGCCTTTTTAAAAGAAAACAAATGAGTAGACCCGTGTCTGCAAAAATAGAAAAAATAGTCCCTTTCAGCTTCAGTATAGGTTAATTACCATAAGTTGATTTGAACAGCCTCCCGACTCTCAGCTGATTTGCTCTCAGCTGTTTTGGGCAGGGGTCTTTTGCTAGCTGCAAAGAGTGCGGCTGGAGCACTTTTTTTTTTCTCCTTGTGCAATTCAAGCTGAAAACAAAACCGAAACTAAAGCAGGTTGCTGGCTTTGCTGTTTGCTTGCAACATTGGAAAGGCAAATTTCTTTTTCCTCATCAAAAAAGGTAGGTGCAAACAATGGGAAATTTATGACAAATGGCAAAAGAGGAGAGTTCAAGATTTTAAAACACAAAAGAAAAAAAAGCTCTATTTAACCAGGAAATTGTAATAATTGAGATACTATTAATTGTATATTGTGTTGAAAGCAGAAATGGTTAAGTTGTGGTTTGGAAGAATATATGGGGGAAATTATTTGGTTTATTATTATTGGTAAATATAATTACCGGTAATTGATTTGTAAGAAATTGGATTGCATGGAAATAATTGGGATATTCATGTTCATATTGATTAATATACAAAAAAGATAGTTATATAACTAATTGATTTATATTAAAATGTTGAATTTGGATTGAACAACTGTAATATTACATAATTAACCAATGTGAGGATGGATATAAAAATAGATGATAATGGGAAGGGGTATAATATAGAATAGAAGTGAAAAATTGAATTTGATTAAGATTAGAGATGAGGATGAAGGGTAATATTGGTTTTTTAAAAAAATAGATGAGGAATAAATATGGCAAAAAGGAAATATAGAAATTGTAAATTTAAGTGAAATGACTAAACACTGTTTAAATTTGTGAACCGGCCAAATACTCTGTTCAAAGAAAATACATTGTATGTTTGTATGAGTGTTTCTAATTATTGCTATTTATTCATATTTGTTCTCTTTTATTCTTTAAAGTTTAACAAATCATTCTTTATCTTGATATCTTTATATTTGTTTGGGGTTGGTTTTCTTCCCTTTCATCTTTTTTATTGTACAGCAATCTTTCTCCTCAAACCTACCACCTCTCTCTTTGAGAAAGGGGGGAGAAAGAGAATGAGAGAGAGTGTGGGGGAGAGAGAGAAAGAGAGGAGGAGAGAGAAATGGTGATAAGATAGGGCAAAAACATAAAATGTGAGGACAGTCGTAAGTTCGAGGACTGGTCACAAGTGCGAGGACCAGTCAAAAATTACTTTTTCAGCCCGCTGAGTAGTCCATATGCACAAAAGGACTACCCAGAGGGCTGAAAAAAGTGATTTCTGACAGGTCCTCGCATTTTTGACCAGTCTTCTTTTATTTTGAACTTTACCAGTAGCCGCTGCATTTCCCACCCCCGGCTTATACTCGAGTCAATAAGTTTTCCGAGTTTTTTGTGGTAAAATTGGGGCCTTGGCTTATATTCGGATCGGCTTATACTCGAGTATATACGGTAGCTAATTATCTAAATGCGAATGTTATTTGAAGCTTTTACTGTGTAAAAGCTGAATCAGCAGATGAAGTTATTGAAAATAGTGATTTTGTGTAAATAAAACCAAACTCTGTCTCTATACATTAATAAAACATCATTATAAGCTGCTTGGTCAAACTAAAACTAGCTTAATACTATTAGAAATTAGAAAAAATGTTTCAATGTGTGCAGAGCGCAGTATGCTATTAGGATGCTGATGTCACTTCATTACATGTGTTTTGATGCAACTTTGGATGTTTAAAAGCAGGGACGAAAGAATTCGGAGACCAACTGCATAGATTCCACAGAATCAGGATGTGAGAGGGCAATCAGGAGTGGATATCTGCCATTTCAAGTTCACCAGGGTTGTTTTGGCTCTGGCTGGCTAGACAGGTGTCCCCTTCTTCCCTTACAGCTTCCTATGCATCCTTCCTAAAGCTGTGCAGTTGGTGGAAGGGGACAACCATCCCAGAAAGGAGTCTACTGATCTTCTCTCAAGGGTGTACAATAAGTTCCCTGCTAGAATCATCAAACAAGCTCCAAGGAATAACCTGACACAAGGTGAAGCTTGTTAACCTTGTATACCTTGCTTATTATACCCATCACAAAGAACAGTCTCGGTAATACCGCACAGGTCAGTGGGATCCAAAGCTGCTGAATACAACAGGCATTAGCAGAACCACTACTACTATTAGAAAGGGCAAAGTCACAATCCCAAGCACATTCCATACATATTGTCTTTAAAGTCAGAGAAGGATTATTACATTGAATGGATTCTTGATAATCAGAGGAAACTTCATTGATATTTATATAATTAAATGCAGTAAATTCTGCAAGTTTGCAAATTGAATTCCACAAGAATTGTTCATACATGATGTAAAACATTTGAGTCTTTAAAGGAAGCTGACAGATTTTTTTCCCATTCACTTATTTTAAAATACCATATTTTTTGGAGTATAAGATGCACCGTAGTATAAGATGTATCTTAGTTTTGGGGGAGGAATATAAGATAAAAGCTGATTGGTGGGTGGATCGGCCTCCCAGAATATCCCCAATCAGCTGTTTCCAGCTGAATTTTAACAACAGGTTTGTTGTGAGCTCTGTGCCTTGCTTTTTTTCTGCCTCCAAAACAGAGCTTCAGAAAAAAAGGCTTTTTTTCTGAAGCTTCTTTCAGAGGCTTTTATTCTGAAGGACTATTTGTACTCTGTTCAATATCCTTTCTTTGGTATTGGTATGTAGATTAACCTCTTCCGATCTGTTGGTTATTGTGTCATTCTCCAGATTTGTTAACATAGTTTGGTTAGAACCTTTACTGATTCTTCTTTTGCTGCTTGCCATATTATTTTAGGTAAAAGCCTTTCAGAGGCTTTTTCTCTAAAGCTTTGTTTCTGAGGCTTTTTCTGAAGCTTCTTTCAGAGGCTTCTTTCATTCTCTGAAATCTCCGTTTGAGAGCCTGGGTGGGGCTACATTTGGAGTATAAGCCGCACCCAGATTTTTATCATCTTTTTTTGGGGGGGGGAAGGTGCGCCTTATACTCCGAAAAATACGGTAGTGTATTTTATATAAATACAGTAATGTAGTATATCATCAAAATGTGCTTTCTTGGACAGACTTTTTACAAATATTTATCAGATGATTTAAGATGGTGATCTTAAGTATGGTATCAAAATTCAACTTACAAAGAAATTAAAGTGCACTTTAATTTAGAACCAATATTTTATTGTTTGGAGAAAGATTTAACACATCTTTTATGGAAAGTAATAAATTGCCCAACTATAGTTGAAAAATCTGCATTAAATAAACGAACAATCATATCTGAATTAAAATTTAATTCAAAATCATATGAATCCACCATACAAATTGAGAAAAGAAATATTTATAACATTCTCATTTCCATATTTCTATAAGCTATTTCACACATTAAGCAAATGCCAATAATGGCTTCTTGTTTAAGATTCACATGTTTCTATAATTCATTTTTTACTCTTAAAAAAGGTAGTAAGTCCTGTGAAACAAAATATTCAGCAGATATGCTGGAGGTGGTTACAAGTTTATCTACTTGAAACTGATAAACAGTTTTTATGATTTATGATTTTTGGACTTATTTACTTGGAAGATAGTGCAACTAATTTCAAGAGGTTTACTTCCAAATTTTGTATTTAAGATCACAGCTTGTTAAATCAGAATCAACAACTTCTTAGTCTTTTCAAGTATCAACATAAATTTATAATTTGTATTGCATACAATTACTTTTTTCGGTTATATGGCCTTTTCTCTGAATAGAAGAAACCACAGTTAACAAAGTATATTTAGATATAACCTATAAAAATATCTACTATACATTAAATATTTAGCCACCGAGTTGTACACATTAAAAAAATATGAAGATATGCAAACAAATAGTTCTCTTCAATAAAGGGACTCTATGAAGTAATGATACATTTTCAACGAAGGATAGTCTACTGCCTTCATTTAGAAATGAGTAAAATTGTATTTTCTACAAAATTCAAAAGAGATTTATACATCTACACATTTTTCTTCTGGATAACCCTCAACTTTTAGAGAAATTAATCTTCCCCCTCAGTACCCCACATCCAGAGAAGTTCAAAAAGTATCATGATAAAACACAACTGCTGAATAAGAGACACCTATTAAAATACAATGGTGTTTTTCCTGGTCCCTTTAGTACCGTAGAGGCAGTGTTCAATTTACAACAGCAATTGGGACCGCTTAGTGATGGCAGTTCTAGCAGTCCAGGCTGTTGTTAAGTAAGGACATCACATGACTTCCGACTTCCTGCCAGCTTCTGTACTGTTTGTGGGAAGCTGGCAGGGAATATCGAAATTTGTGATCTTGCGACAGAGGGAGCAGTGCAATGGCTGGATCTCTGAGGACCTGTTGCAAGAACCACTTGTTGAACATTGTCACAGGTTCAAACTGTTGCTAAATGTAAGCCAAGAACTGCTTGTATTTATCCAAACAGAAGGTAACCCATCCCCCCAAAGGGTGGGGAGGGAAGCAAACATATTATATTATGGGAAGCCAATGGTTGCCATTCTAAATGAAACCAATCCTGGAGATTTCCTCACCTCTCCTATGTTTACGTACGACATCACTTGTGTATGTTAGGCATCCATGCAGCTGTGCTTATGTATCTTCTAAAAATGAAGTCTTAATAAAGACAGGATCAGAACAAACGTTATTAACCGATTCCTTGTGTGTATGTCAATCATTCTTTCACATACAAGTCAGTCTTACACAGACGAATATGTATGTATACATACACTTACCTACCTCCTTCCCCCTAATGAAAGTGGGGGAAAGTGGGAAAGTGGATGGAACAGAGTTTTGGGGTGGCTTCCCTGGAAAATAAAAACAAGAAAACAAGTGGGAGGTATATTTGGATGGGGATAGGAGAGAGTGAGAGAGAAAAGCCTTGTTTAGGCATTAAAGAAAAGCAGTCTCTCTCTCTCATTTTCTATGTTTTTTTCAATAGCACTTTTCCATTAAGTGACTGAATTGGGAAATATGGGGGGGGGGGGGGGTGGAGTGTTTCTTCCAATCAGGTAAACACAGTAAATGATTATCTTACCTGAATAAATACTTTACAATGCAAAAGTCATTTTATGATAAAATACAGCTCAAGTGCTTTTTATATGTTATTTAAATAATTTCTATTTTATCACCACTTTTGATGTTAAGTTTGACTTTCTGGCTTATTTCTACAGCACGGAATGCATTGCAAAAGAAGGAGTTCACAGCATGGCCACAGCATACGTGATAGCACCAGCGACAAGAAAATAAAAGAAACAAACTGACCCTCATCTGCAAAGCTAACACAGTACATTGCACAGAGCTTTTACCACTAGGATAGTATGGTTCAATAAGATATCTATATAGATAGTGGGATTTTTAAAAACACTTCCAACTGGTGAGGACAAAACTATTTTTGTTTCAACAACTTACAGGTATCTAATCTGCTGCTTGATTTCTATTACACAAATAACGACATTATATGATGATTTAATACAAATATATACATGACTTAACATGCAAACTCAAAGAGGAATTGCTTCTGTACAAATTCCATTCGAAAGCAGGATGTTAAAATTCTGCAAATTAACCTGCATTCTTCTGTGGATCTTTGAGAATCCAACTACAGGAGTAGTTATCCCATCTCTCTTATGCTTTCCTCTCAAGTCATATAGGAGGAGGAGCAGTATAGATGCTAATCCCCCAAAATGATGGTGGTGGTGGGGTGGGGGTGGGGGCAATGATAGGGCTGAAGGATGTGCTGGTTCTCTTTTGTGAAAGAACTCCAGAATGCTAAATCAGGGCTTAGCAACAAAGTTCTTGCAAACATCTCAGTGTCCACACCCCCAATTAATGTTTTAAAAGCATATAAAAAATTAAAAAGGCACGAATCATGTGCCATTTTCCAAATCTTCAGCATTTTGAAACTCTTGCATGAATGTCTCAGATACTGATATCTCAGAAAGTTTCAGGCAAGAATGGATTAAGCTGAATGAAATCTTGTAAGATTTGATGGTCCTGCAAAATCTTAAAAAGACCATCTGAAAAACTGTCATTGTTATTTACTTTGGGAGTGAAACAGGGGTGAAATCTACTTACCTTCCCTACCAGTTTGGAAGTGCACATGCCGCATCACGTGTGCGTGCGGACCCTCTGCGCATGCACAGAGGGTAAAAAACAGGTTACTTCCTGATTAAAACCAGGAAGTAACAACGACCTGGCAGGTGGGCAGAGCCTCACGCTGCTGTCGCTACCGGTTCTCCGGACCACCCGCCGCCATCGCTACCAGTTCGTCCGAACAGGTAGCATTTCACCCCTGGAGTGAAACCTTCCATCATTACCTGAACTTGTTGATGGTATTCAGTGCATGACATCTGCTAGCTCCTCCAGTAAAAAAAAATATCTTTCAACTTAACTATGCCTACATTTTAAATGAAAAATGGAGGGACTCGATAGTTGTCTACCCCCCATCCTCACTGCAAAAAAAAAAAACCATTCAGAACAAGTTAATACCTTATCTTTGGTTTACGGAAAATGAAGAAGTGCATCAATACTATGAAGTTAAGTCAGATTAAGTGTTTCTCAAAACTGATGGTGCACATTGCACTAAGATTTTTGGATCTCTAACCATCATGTTCCACATTCTTACTTTGTTGTCTTATTCTTGTCCATGTAAGATTATTTTAATTTTCATAGACTTTACAGGAATTTCCTTGAAGAAGAATATAAAAAATCAGTGGTCCCAAACCTTTCCAGCTTTATGGACTGGTGGCTGCAGGCAAGAAAGGAGAGTGCAGCGGGTGAATGCATTTGTACAAATGGGAGTTTTGTGCATGAGTATGTGTGACTGCAGCTCGCACAAGTGGAGCTGTGTACGCTCGCCCAGTGTGCAGCCCAGTTCCAAATGGACCATGACACAGTATCAGGCCGTGGCCCAAGGATTGGGACCCCTGTATAAAATAGTGCTTATGGAAATTATGAATAATATGCGGGCCAACTTTGGCTAATTAGAGTATCCATCAGTATTCTTAAAGAGAATTAGAGATTTTTTTAAAAAAAGAGGGGCTTTGAAAATGGTTTTATTTTGTATATGAAGTAGAAAGAAATCTGTTATTTTCGATCAAAAAATCATTTGAATAAATTATCTAGGAGGCTCTGAAGCACTTTATAATAGGAGCATAAAAGAGAAAATATTTTAGATGCTAAAATGGAAATAGAACCTTTAATAAAATTATTTAGAAAGTTGGTGTTATAAATACCAACTGCTACAGCATTACTGTCCCACCCCAAAAACTGGAAATTTTAATAATCCACTTTATAACATTGAATAGATTATAAACATGTAGCTTTTTGTGTTATCAACCAAAGCAATGTAATTATGAAATGAAAAAAAAAACTTGAATGAAGTTTGATGGAAATGATAAATATCCTGTCTAGTAGATGAAAAAGTTTAAAATACTTTTGGTATGCTTAAAATTTCATGTGCATAAATTTTGAATAAAATAATCAGAGGAGGATTGTTTTTAACAGAAAAAGACCAGCTTAAGAAAATATTCTAACTCTATAAGAATCTCAAAATAACACCTGACGATTTATACACATTAACATTCAAGATCAAAAATGACAGGCTGAAGACAAAATATATTAAATTAAAACTAATTTCATCCTGTGTTCCATAAATACTTGGTACATTTTTGACTTTAATGCTCAGTTTGTCTTGAAATCCATTTTAAAAGAAGAGAGCAGGCATTTTTCTGCCTTGTTGGCTGCCTCCTTTAAAGGCTTTCATCATCGTGTCCCTGAGAAGTGTCCTTAATGTTGATATTGGATAGCAGCCTGGGACAGTGCTGGGAGACCAGAGAGCTACAAATGATTAGGTACAGTCCTCAAGGCTTCTTCTCGAGAGCGGCTCACACACACATTCTGAAAATAAAATAAGAAGAATTGGTTAGCAAGCTTTAAGCGGTTCACAGTCCAAGGAAATGCATAATTAATTCCAGCCTGATCAAGAAGATTCTCTTGATAAATTTAGGGAATAAGACAGTAACCCCGCACTGAGATTAACCTCTTAGAAAAATGCCCTCTTAAGCAGTAATAAATGAGTAATTTGGCTTAACTGCATCCGAAGATAAGTTGCCTTTAAAGATCTTCAGATCTAATAAATTCCTTACATTCTGAAAATGAACTACTGTTGCAGACCCACATTGTATTCTAGAGATACCGGTACATGCTCCCCAAGCAGCTACCTTCAGACATAGAATAAAATACGTAGACCAAGAAGCCATGAGAAAAGATGACAACTTTGGGGTTTGAGACTTTACCAGAAGTTATAGATACATAAAATCACGCCTAATATATCAAAATTTTTATTCTCTCGCAACACTAGAATTGAGGAGTGGGAGAATTTATAAAGAAGTCTGGTTCAAGATTATACACTGAATAATAGCAGCTACCACTGGCTGACATAGTCAATAAACTTTTTCACAAGCTCAAGTTACTGCCAACTCGAGAGATTATGGGTTTTATTCAATATGAACTCCTGGGCCCACATATTGGTATATATGTGGTATACCAATATATAGCAGAAGACTGCTTTTCACCATTAACTAACATGAATTTAGAATCATGCACAGCACAATGTTTTTAGCTCTTCAAATAACCCAAACAGACAGCAAAGTTTTTATTTTCAATATACATGCACAAGCACAGGTGAATCACCATTTCTGAGAGTCATTCATCTAAATCCACCCACCTCTCCTCTTCTTTCAACCAAATCTCTTTTTCTAGGCCACAAACTATGAAGCACTACAACTTCCTATGTTAGCAAATCACATGACAGTTTCATTGTTAATACTGTCCAATTTTTTCCTTCATTAGAGGAGGTTTGTAATAAATGTTGATTTTCCTGCACATAGGCCCTGTTTTCAGTTACCACCACCTGACTATATCCTGCCGAACGCTGCAGATTGGTTGGTATCTAAGTGAATACATGACATATACTTTAATTTCTATTATCTTGCAACCCTAACCCTAACCCTGAATCAAGCAAACTATTAAACAGCACAACCTTTTACCGAAACACCTACTTTCAAACAGGCTAGCAGAGTAGTGATATAGTGAAAGATTACAAAATGGGTCTTTCTTTAGTGCCCATGAGACTCCCCCTTGCACCAACTTTTTCATTCAATGACTAACAAATCTTAAATATAAGGTCAAACATGACACATTATGTCAAGAAAATATTGCTGGGATATGCTATTATGGTCCTTTACGGAGACATCTTCAGACAGCTCTGGCTCTTCGGCTTAGAAACGGAGATGAGCACCGGCCCTAGAGCCAGAAACAACTAGCATGCATGTGCGGGGGAACCTTTACCTTTACCTATACAAAAGAGATGCTGCACGCAAAATTTTGGACAGCCACAAGAGGGCAGCAAAGAGATGCCTCAAACACTGTGCTTTTGCTGCCATCTGATGGTCATCTGGCTTTTGCATCTCAGATATGGTAGACCTAGTGAGAAGCCACAAAGATGAATATGAGCCAGGAGAGCCTAAAGGGAGAAGACATAGGATTCAGCAGAGCAAATGTGGAAGCCATGGGAACATGCAACTCTACATCCTGACCATAACTTCCCTGAACATTTCCAAAATCCACTGCAGCATGGGCAACACCAAATCAAGAACCAGAGCTGAAAGATGCAGAAACGCAACACAGCTGAGAAAGGAGCAATAGTCACTAATGCTCTTGTGTGGACTAGCATTTGGAACCAAACCAATGCTCTTCAGCTGGTTTAGAAAAAGCTTTGAAGTCTAGGAAGTAAAGATGGGCAGTTGGAGATGGGCCAACATCATTTTAAAAATACTGCCCACTTAATAGGAAACAACTTTTTAGATACATTAAAATAAATCAAAATTATAATTTCTAATGATAGAATTACATTGGTCAATGACATTGGACTAAACACACTATCACCTGAAAAATATCCAGCTATCTTCTCATTGATTCTATTGTACTTATTGCAACTATCAGATGTATTGTAACTATTAATAACTTAGGCATTGAAAGTATTGAACTGAGCTTTACTGGACATAAAACATCAAATTAAAAATCAGCAATAATTAAGTTATATTGCAAAAGGAACCTAATCACATTACAGCAGAAGTGAATAATAACTTGTTAATGATTCAACTATTCAATTCAAATAGTCTAAAACAATTTGATCTCCAAGTCATGCAATACACAAAAACTGCTATATTCGAATTTGATTCCAAAGTGATTGGAATGATTGAAAATTAATAAAATATGATAAAAACAGCACCACATCTTTCATAGCTGATCAGGAAACAGGATTCACAGGTGAGCAGGGACAGTTACAAGGGCATCCTCAGGAGGTCTGACAATGTCTACATTCTGTATAATAATAAAAATACAGAAAATATTTATCGTGCAGGACTGCCAATCAGTGTTTCCACAAGTAATCTCCTGAATTTAAATTAATGGATGATTGCAATTCACCAAGCAAAATTTGTGCCTGTTTTTCTTATAAACATATACTATTGATTTACAGAACAACAATAATTCTGTAGTTCCAGTTTAGCACCAGCAACCTTCTTCCCATACATGGTCTTACATTGTCCAGGTTAGTGGGGACAGTGGGTGGCAATGAGGCTTAGCAACTTAGATCCCTGTTCTGGAGGAAACCTCCTGTTTCCACCCATCTTTAATATGTTGCTATTAAATTGGCAAACTTTGTCCTAAAAGATCAGTCCTTTCCTAGCAGTGCTGTCATTTATCTAGCAAATGGCTTGTCGTATGTAAGTCTGGGGACTCTGCAGTACAGAACTATATTATTAGTTGTTACTTCTGCTCACTAAATCACAATGACCTTATGGGCTACCTGTCTGTATACAGAAAACCATGCAATACCACAGGGTGATATAGCCATGCCTTCCTTTGGACCCAGGAAGTCTCCAGATTATGAATGAGTTCAGTTTCTAACGTCTTTAACTGAAATTTGTAATTCAAATTTTAACTCATACTTACAAGAAGGGGTGCCTGTTACTAAAAATGGTGGGTAGTGTTCTTTTTTTCTCAAGCCGTCGAACTGCTGAAAATAGGTCCTACATTAAAAATGTGCAGCTTCAGTGGTTCGTTGACTCAAGGAAGGAGAACTCTGCCTACCATGTTAGTAAAAGGCAGGCCATTTGTAAGTACAGGTTGTTTATACATGAAACATTCTTAACCCAGGGACTGCCTGCATTAGTCTGTTACTTTAGCATTATCATTTCTCATTCTACTAATATCACTCTGACTTTTTTTGGCTGAAGTTATGTCAAACTTAAAACCTAGGCAAGTACATCTCCAACAGAGAACTCCTACCTACAGGCCCATGATTATATAATGCCACATAAGTCACCTCATCCATGACTAAATCAAAGAGAACAGATTTTATAAAGACCAACCTGGCATTCAAAAGCAACAGTCAGAGCCCAAGGCATGAGGACACAATAACTTGGTTTGTGGGTTGAGTACTGCGTTCTGGACAAGCTCTCAAGTAGCAACCCCAGTAGCCCCTCAGGTTCCGATCATACCTATCCCTGCATGTCACAATCTTGAAGTTTCTGCTTTCTACTCTCAGTCCTCCCTTCCCTAGCTCTCCTTTCAAATGCACCCATATACCCACCCATACCACACGTATCCGACAACCACCAACCATCCCAGTCCTTATAGTAAATATCAGATATTTACCCCAGCTGTTCCTGTCTCTCCCTTCCTGTCCAGGTAAGTAGTAAAATGGAACAGCTCTCCAGTTAATAGAAAACCCAGGCTGAGTCCAGAAGAAAGATCCAATAGGCAAATGTCCAGAGTCCACAGTGAAGAGAATGATAAAGCAGAGCTCAGTGCTGCCTCTACACGGCTGTCTCTAGGCTTCAACCCTTCAATTTCTCCCTACCAAGCCAAAAAGACTCCAGAGCTGCAGAAAATTTTCTTGATCACAGACTGGATAAGGATCACTAATATGAATGTAAATCCTAACAACATGGTGATATACATGTGAATAGTTCCTTAGTCCTATAGAGATGCAGGAATGGACACAACTAGCGCACCATCCAAAGATGTGCATAAACTCTCCTAGCCACAGCTGCCACCTGCTCTTCAAGCCAGAGCTCTGAGTCTAGGAGCACCCCCAGATTGTGCACCAGGTCTACCTGAGGTAGTGTTAACCCATCCAGAATTAGAGATGGAAAAACCTTGTCTCAAGAGGCTCCAAATACCCACAGCCTCTCCATCTCAGAGGTTGAATCAGAGCCTGTTTTGCTCCATCCAGACTTGGACAGCCTGGGATAGGATGGCCACTGCATCAGTCAAAGGGACTGGAAATATAAAGCTTGGTGTCATCTGTATATTGATGATATCTCACCCCAAACTGATGGATCACCTCCATGTTAAATAGGAGAGAGAAACTAAGTCCTGAGGCACCTCACAAAGTAGGGGCTGCAGCCTGATTCTCTCCCCGCCTATCAACACTGACTGAAACTGATCCCAGAGTAAGGAGGAGAACCAGCACAACACAGTGCCACTCACCTCAACTCCCAAGCCAGCCCAGGAGGATACCATGATTGATCGTATTAAATGCTGCCAAGAGTTCAAGAAGGATGGATGCATTACCTCCATCCCACTCATGCCAGAAGTCACCCATGAGCACAATCAATGCAATCTCAGTCCCAAACCCTGGCCTGAATCTCAACTGAAAGGCATCAAGATAATCGGCTTGATCCAAGGTCCTCTGCAGATGCCCTTCGACCACTCTCTCCACCATCTTCCCTAAGAAGGGAAGGTTGGAAACTGGGCAAAAACTATCCAGTTTGGATAGCGATGGTTCTTTGAGGATGAAGTGAACCACTGCCTCTTTAAGAGCTTGTGGACCACCCCCTCTTTCAAGGAGGAGTTAACTATCACCCATCCCTTCCCATGCAACTTGCAGCTCTATTACTGATCCTGAAAAAATCACTTACAAAATTCCTTTACAAACAACTATTTTAACTGACTGAAACTAGCTAAACTAGCTAACTTTCAATCAACAAACTATTTGAACCAAAGCAGTTATGATCATCTGCTTCTGAACATTCTATCTTTTTCCTTAAACTTTTTTAAAAATCAGCTATGAATTAACACACATGAAAATACGTACTGAACACACTATTATGGATATATTTATTTACTTTCTCTCTCCACTTTCCTGTTATTAACTCAGCTTGATATACCTGATTTCCACTGAAGCCAAGAGTACAATCACGGTCTCCTGTCTTACTTATTGGGTTCATATATCTTATTAAACTATATTTTGATTTTATTTTTTTAATTTTTTTTTATTTATATGCCGCCCTTCTCCGGAGACTCAGGGTGGCTTACAATGTGTTAAGCAATAACCTTCATACTTTTGTATATTTTATACAAAGTCAGCCTATTGCCCCCACAACCAGGTCCTCATTTTACCCACCTTAGAAAGGATGGAAGGCTGAGTCAACCTTAAGCCTGGTGAGAATTGAACTCGCAGTAATTGCAGGCAGCTGGATGTTAAATGCTGCCTTAGTAGGAGGCATTAGCCTCCTACGCCACTCAGGCTCCTGATTTAATGAACAAACCACCAGATATCAACCACGAACTAAGGGGTACAAACGACAAGTGTTTGTTCACACAATAACTAAACCAATATTAAACAAACCATAGTTTGACTATATGGACCTAGTAGTAAATCATAGTACTGGTAGCATAGACAGAATCAAAACATGAAAAGTAATGCTGCACACAGAAACATTTATATGATATTTTAACTCAGTCAAGATTTCCTTTGTGTTTTTGTTAGCAGAGCCTTCCATCCTCATGTTAGGAAGTATGAGTAAAATAGATGAGACTTTTCATATAAATCCAAGTGTCATAAACTGAAGTCAATCACTAAACAATGATGTGTGTCTATGTGTATGAGAAAGAGAAAGAGAAAAAGAATAACCATAATTTTGCATTAAAAAAAGAGTGCCTATGAATTATGGTCATTCCAGAATTTTAATATCAAAAATAAGCTTCCAAACCAGCCGGACACAAAAATATTTGCTGTTGTTGTTCTAGAATGAGCAATAGGTGGCTTTCAGAATCTAGATAACAAAAAAAAAATCCAAAATAATGTAGTACATTTCACATAAAACATACAGATACTGGAAACTGAACTACTGCAGTGATATTTGATATGACATAGTCAGAGTTGCTGTAGTAGAGCACAAGGCAAAACAGAGACTGTTGAAATTAGGATCAGGACAAAATGCTTGCAGAGAAAGTACTAAAGTACCTACAAATCTGAAATCTTTTTTCCCCTTACATTAAAAGAATGGGATCTCTCATTGAATGGCAATTCAATGCCTACACCTACAGAGGTGCTGTCTAAACTGTATTGAGGGATATAGCTGTGTATAGAAGCCATTCAGCCCTGAAATTTTGTATAACACCTTTAATATTTTCGTGAGTTTAATGCAGAATTCTTTTTAAAAGTCATCAAAGTGCATTAAAGAGAACATACAACATTCCACTTATCAGATAAACTGTTTTATCAGTTTATCAGATAAACTGTTCCCAAATATGAAATTCTGGATGGTTGTGAATCCCCACTCCAGGAATCAAAGAAGGTATGAAGCTCAGATTTTTTTTTTACAATGCTCTCCTGCTACCTTATTTTTTTAAAAAGTACATTTTAGAAAAATCTACTTTGGGAAGAAGGAATCTGGAAGATGTAGCCAAGAAAGGGGCAGGGAGTGCTTAATTCTTCTGTTACTGGCAGGTTTTCTACTTTAATGCTTCTTCCAAGCTTCTTGTAAAGTTTTAAATTCATATTCGGTAAGAAGACCTACCTGTGGTTTATCCCTGTGTGTATTTACAGCCTCAACATTTAGAAAAATAGATTCCACTTTGCAACCTGTAGGCAAAATCAACATTTTAATATATTTTATTCACTAAAAAATAACAATATCAACAGCATAACAATAACTTTTTTCCTTTTATATCCAATGAATAATAGAATTTGACACAAATAAATATTGGTTAAAAATAATTCTGGTTAAGATTTGTTAACACTTGTAGCATCAGTTCATAGTAAGGTTGCTTTATAAAGTTTCCTCCTACAACACTCTGGCATACAAGTGGCAGACATAGTACCCCTTCAAATGCAACTTTGAGCTTTCTCCCGAGAATCATGAATAACAATTTTCAGCAGCTGTAGCAACATTCATATTGACAGACATTTGGGGTGGTATTGTAAATTACTGTAAAACATTTGATTGCATGTTGAAAGTATGTTGAGTACCTTCCCTAAAAATATTGATGAGACTTTCATGCATGCCTTTAAATCAGGTTGTTGAATTGAAGAAAGGAAATTGGGAGTGGCTTTTGGGATGTAAGAACAACTTCAATTCTGATATTGAAAATATATTCTTGTTCTAAGCCATGTGCTGAAATGAAAATGTCCTTCAATTTTATTGGACGACTTTCTGTCCAGAGATTGCTTGATTGTGTTAGCTGAACTTTTGTTGCAGATGTTTCATTAACCAAACTAGTTAACATCATCAGTGCTAGTAGGGAGTGGGGTTTGCTCTCATTTTATATACTAGTGGCTTGCCCTGCTTGCCCTTGCTTCATTTTGCACCCTACTCCAGCTTGAGATCTTGACATTCTAAAAATGGAAGCCTGCATATATGTATTACATATAGTAATACATTTATCTCCAATAACTGCAGCTTTTTGGACACTAGAGGTCACTACAGGCTTCTTTTTATTTGAAGTGTAACTAAGTTACAGGAGTATCTCTTATCGTTTTTTTTTAATGTTTTCTTCAGAAATCCCAAATTTTAATGTCCACACTCCCTCCTCCTCTTCTTTTAACAAGTAATAATGTTGCTTTTTATTTAGACTAAGTGGCATTTTAAAATTATTTTAATTACAACTTTGTTTCAACCTGGTTGAAATAGTATGACAAAGTAAAAATTAGGTTTAATAAGTAAGCTAAGCAGAGTCAGGCCCAGCTAGCATCAGAAAGGGACTCCAACAGATTACATGACAACTGCAGGCTGGATGGAAAAGTTGAAAAAATTTTTTAGAAAAGAAGACAGTAATCATCCACTTCTATATTGTTACCAATAAAACAATAAAGGCAAATCCATGACTCATCATTCAGGCTCTGTGGTAGTATATTCCTTCCTATAATTAATAATTTTCCATTCTATCATATTAAAAGTTACATTTCAGCTACAATTCTTAGACTCTGGAAGCACCCCATGGCTTTACCAACACTGTCAACAACTAGTTTTTTGGATTCTATCCTTTTGAAACAAGAAGGCATGGAATACACACAACAGACAAATGCACAAGCTTACTACCTACAAGAATACTAAAAATATTTCTAAAGAAAAATCAACACTAATCAAAGAGGCTATGTGAAGCATTTTGAGTGGCCACACTTTTGAAGATACTGAATAGAGCAGTGGTGGGTTTCTACTGGTTCTGTGAGTGTGGCGTGGTGGGTGTGACAAGGGAAGGTTACTGCAAAATCCCCATTCCCTCCCCACTCCAGGGGAAGGTTATTTCAAAATCCCCATTCCCTCCCCACCCCACTAACCTGCTCTGGGAAGAAATCAAACTCCCTCCCTCTTCATTTCCCCAAATAAAATATTACTCATAAGAAAAAGCTCCCAGAAAAGCAAGGAAAAATCAAGCTGCTAACAAGGAAGCTGCCTGATATTCATTCCACATTCCTGCCAGCTGCATAAAGGAAACTTTGTAAGAAGAAAACAGCTACCGGTGTTTAGAGATAATAGAAAGTGGAAGTCGGAAGTTCGGCTCCATTTACAAGCAGGCAGAAAACTCATTCAAGACAGGATATTTCACAATAGAAATCGCCCAAACCTTTTTAGAAACACAAAGGCCAGGTTGCACAAACCCCAAAACTTCAAAAACATAGACCCGTATAAGAATCCCTCCTCTTATCCAGTTTGTTGCTCAGCTGACCCAGAAACGAACTGCTGAATGTCACTTCGCCCCTGCAAGCAAAAACCTCCTTCCAGCAGCTGCTTCTTGGCTTGTCAATTTAAAGCGACGGCATCTTTTTTTTTTCCTTCTTCTTTGGCAAGTGATCTCCTGGCTGAGAAGCGAGTCCTGATTTTTTCCTTCTAGCTGATCAGTTGGGAGACTTCTTGGCTTCTCAATTTAAAACGACGGTGTCTTGGTTTTTTTTCTCTCTTCTTTGCCAAGTGAGCCCTGATTTTTTCTTTCTAGCCGATCAGCTGGGAGTCGGGAGGCAGCGAATAGATTGGTGGCGGGGCCAGGCAGAGGTGGTATTTACCGGTTCTCCGAACTAGTCAAAATTTCCACTACCAGTTCGCAAGAACCGGGGAGAACTGGTAGCAACCCACCACTGGAATAGAGTAATGCACACCACACCACTGTATGGCAGGATCTAGTTATTCAAATTCCCAGCTTTGCCTCAAGAAGAATAGAAGCAGTGTCTATTTTAAAACATTTTGGTTTATGATGAACTGAACAGTTTAATGCAAACTGTAACTTGCTTAACAAGTACAAGTGATTTGTTTTGATATACAAACTGCTAGAACTAGGAACTAATAGTCTGCCTCTGATAGATATAACCTAATGAAAAGGTTTTTTTCGTAATAGAGTTGATTAATTTGCTTAGCTTAAATCTGAATATCTTACCGTAAGCCACTGGAGTTAGCTTTAAGACAGTATGCAGAGGGCACTTGAGATAAGGCAGTTGTTCTGAAATATATAAAAGAAGAAAAATATAATAAAAAAGAATATTTTCTGACTATTGACTATAAAGTTGGTTACTGGTTAATATTTATATCTCACTTCACTAAATAAATCTTCAGAAAAGCTTCCATTTGTAGAAACCAAAGAGCACACACGCAATGCTACCATGGGTAACAGATACAGATAAGATTCTAAGACTTAGCCAGACGAAACATAAGAATAAAGAAATGGTAAACTGAAATCACTAAACAAATGAAAATATTTTAACCTACCTAAAAAAACAAGTGGTTCGCAACCTTTTCTTCACTATGGACCCCCTTTAAATACCTTTTGTGGCCACTGACCATGACCATAAATCTTAAGACTTGAGCTTTAAATCATAACATTTCTTCAAGCTTTTGCAAACCCGTGATGACATTGCGCGGGCCCCAAGTATCTGCAGCAGGGGTGAATTGCTACCAGTTCGCACCAGTTCAGGAGAACCGGTAGTGATAAAAAGCTACCAGTTTGGGCAAACTGGTAGTAAAAAAAATGCTACCAGTTCAAGTGAACCGGTAGTTTAAAAGTTACCGGTTCGGGCAAACTGGTAGTTTAAAAAAGCTACTAGTTTGTTCGAACCGGTATGTCTGACGATCAGCTGTGCTGCGTGGTTTATATTCACTAGAAAGCAGGAAATCCTGCTTCCTAGCGAAGCTAAATCGTGCAGCACAGCTGTTCCCCCTTCCCCTTGCTGTTCTACTTACCTTCCCTAGCCTCCTTTTTCTGTGCAAAGCACTGTTTGGCACGCACTGCGCATGTGCGTGCAGCATACTTTTGGCGTGCACTGTGCCTGCATGCACCCACAGCATGTTTTTGGTGCACACTGCACGCAGCACACATTTGGCATGCACCACGCATGCGTGGGCAGAAAATCGGTGGCAATCCGCAGAGGATTTCACCACTGGTCTGTAGTCCACAGGCTGAGAACTACTGACACAGTGGTATCCTAAATATGTACCACTTGTCTGCAATTATCTGGTATCAAAATGAAAGTTACTGCTGACTAACTTAAGCATTCTCTGTGGCCATTTGTAAGGTACCTACCTGCAGGCTTATCCAAAAAGTAAGCAAGCAAACAACGCATAACAGCTTGGTGACAGATTACAAGCACGTTTTCTTGCCTTTCCAGTTCCATAATTACTGGCTCTAACCTTTGAACAAGATCTTCATAGGACTGGAAAAACAATAGCAAAAAAAATCATGGTAATATGGATATATGTATAAATGATCATAGTTTTATAATAAAATTGATTTGCTCTAAGGTGGGTTAAATAGTACCACCTATGCACTCTTTAAAATACTATAAGGGTACAAATGCTTCTGATCTTGCATAAGATGGGAAGCCTATCTTTTTTTAAACTTCCATGTGAAAGTGAAAAAAATGCAGACGCTTTTAGGAAACAACTCATTGAAATCAATGCAACTCTTAAAGCACCTGCCTTGTTATTTTAGACTGCACTGATGCATATTAGAGAGGTTTATACTAGATCCAATCCTACAGAGGTATTTCTTCTTTGTAACCTTTAATCATTATCTTTGCTTAAAATCCAAGTGGTAGATTAATGGCAACTACCAAGTAATTACTGACTTACATGCAACATCCATTCTTTGTCTCTGCATCCATTATTTTCTGTGTCTGTTTTTCTGTATTTGATGATTTCCCTACTACAGAATTTCAGTTGCAGAAGATTACAGACTGGTTCTGTCACTATTCTTTGTCTATTTCAATGTTTACACATTAATGTTTATTTTTCCCTATGTAAAAAACTTTGTAAATAGCTGGGTAATTGATACAGCTAGCATTTACCTTGTTTTTATGTAAAAGTAATGAAACGTGTTCTTGCTGACAGTTTTCAAAAACAGGAATTCTGCTACAGAAATTAATTTGTTAAGAAGCTGTATCTTTTGTACCCTCAAAAATGGAACAAAAGTTTTGGAAAACTACCTTAAGTAGATCAGCTGATAAAGTGGAGGGCAGCAGCCACCTGATGCTTTACCAAAACATACATTTTTGCTTTGCTAAGGAACATGTGAACAGTACACAGCCAAAGTTAACCCAGCAGTAGTCATTAAGAAGATGTGCTGCTATTGACTGAAAAACACACATCCTTTCACTCTACAATCAGCAAACAGTGCCCAAAAATGTTTCCATCTTACATAACATCCATTATAGCTTGATTGCCTCTATGCCATCTGTACTCGTGCAGCGTTTTGAACATTATGATCACTCAGCCAACACATGATACATGGATTTAAGGCATGTTGCACTTTTAACAAATACTGTTAGCAGCTGCTTTTATCGGTGCTTTTGATTAATGCTTGACTTTTAGTGGCACCCTGTAAAAGGGCAGGCTAACAAGCAATTAACTGACCCTCAAACATGTGGTTTTAAAATTTGTTGCTCTACTTAGAGAAAGTACATGAAAACGCTGATGCATGTTTCATCAGAGGGCTCTGGGTGTGCGAGTGCAGGATGGCCAGCATTACCCCTCATCAAAATCACTGAACCAAAAGTCTGAAATGGAAACAGATTTATTTCCTCCTTCTCCGAAACAGTTTAAGAAGCCTTTCAGCCCTGCTTAAAAATTTGAACTCTACAGTATGTAGGATAGCTTTTTAAGTTACAAACAAAAGAGCTCTGTTGCTGTTATATAACATTTCCTACACAAATGAGAAATTGGTTTCTAATTTAGCAACAACACAAAGAAGTTGCGGAAAAGCTTCCTCGTGAGAAAGAGGCAATAAACTCCCTTTATTTCAAAACATTTCTCTTTTGAAACACTTACAAAAGGACTTCTGCATCTTCAAGCTTGCAAGAAGTAAAATTTAACAAACCTCGCCCTTAGGATATCTGTATCTGTATTTGTCCTGGTCTCTCAAAGCAAATTCTAATGGATAATTTTCCTGAATTTCTTCATATGTCATTTCTTCACAGACTCCCTATGGAAATAAAGAAAATAAGAGACTACATGAAGCATGACAAGAAAATTCGGTTGTGCACACAAAAATTCTGAACTAAAATGCCACTTTTGTCATGAATTCACTGGAAGCCTCTTCTTTCAGCTTCTAATTATATCTTATGTTTCAATGTTTACTGGGAAATAACCTATGTAAACTGATTTGATCAGGCTGTGTTATCATCTTCATTATGAATTCTGAAGTTCAGCTGCACAAATTAGTCAGCTTAACAATTGGTCCATTGCTGGGAGAAAGTGGCAAGGAGGTGACAAGTAACAGGGAGAAAGCAGAACTACTTAACTCGTTTTTTGCATCTGTCTTTACACAAAGGGAAAAAACAGTCCAACCTATCAAAAACAGCACCACAAAAAACAGATTAGGAACACAAGTTAAAATAGGAAAGAAAATGGTGAGCACCTGTTTACCCTAGACAAGTTCAAATCACCAAGATCAGATGGATTACATCCCAAGATTCTGAAGGAACTGGCCGATGTGATCTCAGAACCACTGAACTATATCTTTCAAAGATCCTGGAGCACCGGGGAACTGTCAGAGGACTGGAAAAGAGCTGAGCATATTCCGAAAAGGAAAAAAAATAGATCCAGGAAACTACAGACCTATCAGCCTGACCTCAATACCAGGGAAAATTCTGGAAAAGATAGTCAAGCAACGAATTATCAAACACCTAGAAGCAAACAAAGTAATAACCAAAAGCCAACATGGGTTTGTCAAAAACAGATCATGCCAGACTAATCCTATTGAATTCTTTGACAAAATTAGTAGACCAGTGGAATGCTGTCGATATAATTTACTTGGACTTCAGTAAGACATTTGACAAAATAGACCATAACCTACTACTAGATAAAGAAGAAAAATGTGGGTTAGACTGCATCACCACCAGATGGATTTGTAACTGGCTGACCAACGGCACTCAACGTGTAGCCCTCAATGGAACTGTATCTACATGGAGGGAAGTATGCAGTGGAGTACCCCAAGGCTCTGTTTTAGGCCCAGTACTCTTCAACATCTTCATCAATGACTTGGACGAGGTGATAGAAGGGGAACACATCAAATTTGCAGATGACACCAAGTTAGCAGGAATAGCCAACACTCTTGACAGACTTGAACATTGGGCGCTATCTAACAAAATGAAATTCAATGGTGAAAAAAGTAAGGTTCTACATTTAGGCAAGAAAAACAAA
>WNWU01000041.1:7770323-7791999 GCA_012654045.1 Ptyas mucosa | reverse complement strand
ATTTATACTTTGCCATAATCCAAACTAAAGTCTTAGAGGTTTACAATTAAAACAAAATATATAATAATAAAAATAACAATACCAAATTAAACAGAACCCCACTTAAGAGCAAACACTCCAAACACCTTCTGGTAAAATAAATTTGTCTTTAGCTTCTTGTTGGAGTGAAGCAAAGCTGAGGTGGGAGGGGAGCCCTAAAATAACAAATAGTTTTACTCCCCCTCCCCAAACCTCCTGAAAATGGAAACAACACAGTGGTTTTTCCCAGCTTGATCTAATTGGTCGAATCTGCTTTCTCAGATTATTTTTTCGAATATCATCAGGAAAAAATCTGTGGCTATTGTCAGGGGCTTTAGCACTAATGTTTTTCAAAATTCAATTCATTTAAAATTGTTAATGAGTTTATTTCCATTAATTTACTGAATTTCACCAAATAAAACTATTTTTAAAATCTAATCAAATTACAAACATCATAAACAAAATAATTTATCATTAAAATGAATTATTTGAAATGGCATTTTTTAAAAAACTGTTATGTCACTTTCAGGTTGAAAAGTCATTTACTACAAGATGGGATGCAAATATCATATTTTTCGGACTATAATATGCACCGGTGTATAAGACGCACCAAGATTTCGAAGAGGTAAATGAGAAAAAAAAAGTTTTTGCCCATCCCGGCCCCCAGGAGCACTCTGCAAGCCTCCCAAACCCTCTGTACATCCTATTTTTGCGAAAAACAGGCCTGTTTTTGGAGAAAATGGGACGCGTGGGGCAGGGTTTCGGGAAGCCAAAAATGGCTGTATTTGGTATATAAGATGCACCAAGATTTCCATCCTCTTTTAGGGGGGGAAAGTGCATCTTATACTCCAAAAAATACGGTAAATTCAATCGATCAATCGATAAGACATTAGGGCAGAAAAACTACCATTTTGTTTTCACACAATGATTAAAACAAACTTTGATTTTCAATTTAACTTTAAAGCATCCCTTCAAATTAGGGATAGGTGTCAAAAACAAAAATAGTTTATTGCCTGATATCGGTTCAGAGACAACGGAAGTAATTCTGTAGCAAGGAGGGACAAGTTCCACAAATACTTTCTAAAATTGCTGAAACCAACTAACATTTGCCTTTTTTAAGCGTATGATAATTAACATTATAGTCTTATGGCAAGAGAAGCAATAGGTGCTGTACAATCTAATACATTTGAAATAAGCCCTGAAGACTTGTCTGATAGGTACAAAACTTCAGGAGCTCATCATCATCATCGTCGTCATCGTCATCATCATCATCATCAAAAAAACTCTAAACATTGATGGTTATGCATGTAACAGAAAAGCATCCTACCGCATCAATTTCATTTAAAACTTTCCACTGCTCATAAGGCACTCTCAGAGCTTCAGCAGTCTGAATGGTCCTCTTCATCTGACTTGTCCAGACTTTCAGATCTTTGATGTTTTGATCATTAATGAACTGGCCCAAGCTTTTGGCAAACTGGAAAAAATACATTATAATATCACAACTACTGAGATTCAGTGTCAAAAGATAATAAATTTTGAATGAGGTCTTTCAAAGGCTCATGTAGTCCTTCACTAAAGAAATTTGACTTGCACTTAATAATCACAATATTCGTTTACTAAAATAACAGCGTGCTCTAATTTTGGTGTAATAAAAAGTTGCATGAGTGTAAGGAATTTCCACTTGTAGAGGTATAACCTCCTGAACATTTCTTATTCAGGCTGAAAGATTTAGTTTTTTAAGTAGTAAAAATACATGGAGTCCTGTGACATCTCCACGTTCCTGTATCTGACTGCAGTCTTTCTTGAAATGCTTCACAGTTTTAAAGAATCTTCTGATATCAGTATTTCTCAATCTTAGGAACTTTAAGATGTGTAGACTTCAATTCCCAAAATTTACTACCCAGCAAACCACACTGTAAGCCTGAACACCTGGGTTGCCCCACAGCCCCACAAAAGTTGCCATCGACTTGTAATTTTTAACATGTCCATGAGGGGAAATTAATAAATATGTCATGTACATTTGCAGTTAATTTAACATTTTATTTAAATTAATCCAATGCGGCTTCTGTTTTGATCCTATCCATTTCTTTGTGATCTCATTCATTCTCTGGAATGGAAATCTGGTTTATTGTTCAAAAGTAAAATGCAGAATGTTCCATATCCTTGATTGTCTGGATCCAAATCTCTCCTTAAATCCCAGAAGACAAACAAATGCAAGATAATGCACATTTTAAAAAAATTACTTAAATTTTAAAATAAATTTTAATTGTAATAAAATTCAGAGCTACAATAGATAGAATATAACTACCTCTTTCCCTCTACAGGACAAGCCCGTGTCTCCTCCTATTCTTCCCTTTAGATTTAGTTCACTTTCACCGTGTCGACAGAGGTAGATGGAACGAGGAGTTACATGGATATTCATGAGGTAGTAAACAATCCGACTCTGAATATGATCCATTACATGGTTTACAAGGTAACTCCTTCCAACATCCATGATTTTTATGTAAGAAAGATCCCTGTAAAAATAGGAGACATAATTTAATTATTGTCCTATTTAGCCTAATGCTTTACTTATCATCCACACAGACCAGAAATACATTTTACTCACCTACATTTGAGGAAAAGTGTGGCTAGTCCTCCAATTATATCCATTTGTTCAGTGACCATTCAAAGTTACAAGGACATCTGCCCCTTCCGCAGTCAAATGATCAAAATTTGGGCCAGCCTGCATTTACAGCCATTCGGTCCTTCTCCTGGCACTTCCCCACATTCCCTAGTGCAGGGGTGTCGCACTCGTATCGTCACGGCAGCGCCAAATGGCGTATCTTGACTTTTTTTCCCCTTTGCTAAACCAGGTGTAGGCATAGGCAGCGCATGGCGCATCCAGCCCACAGGCCGTGAGTTTGACACCTGTCCAGTAGTGCCTACCTGTACCACCCACTCTCATGCCTGCAGCACCAGCCTACACTCTACAGCACCTATCTGGGGCACTCACCCATCCCCTTTTCTCTCTGAATTGTTAACCCGTTTGCCTGACATCTTGCCTCTTTCCACTTAATGACCTGAGTGGTCCTGGGGTTATGACAGCAACCAGGATTACCGCTGCTAATAGATACAGTCTTGTGATGTTGTGCTTCACAACCCCATCATTTAGCGATGGACATTCCAGTCATGACTGCCATCAGAGAGTAAGGACTACCTGTAGTTCCAGAGTCTAACAAAAAGAACTTTAAGTAACAGGATGTTTGTTAATATGCAATGCATTTATTCTATTTACATTCTTTTTACATTATGGAATCTAGTTGGAAAGTTAGCAAAAATAGCGAACTGTATATAAGTAATACAGCATTTTACTAAAACTTCAATTAACTAAAATCTGAATTCTAATTTAGAATTCCAAATTAACCATATTATCCATACTATATAGAATTTGTCAATCCATATAGCTTGTGACTGTCATTTTCTATTTTAACAGACAATTCCTTGTTTGCCTATTAATTAAGCATGCATTAAAAAGAATCAGCCTGCAAAGAACAAAGATTTCTTGGAACTGTGGATGTGAAATATGTTTAGCTTACTTTTTTAATGTGTTCTTTGGGATGATTTAACTCTGTAAACAGATATTTCAAGCTATTTTCTCTGACAGATTTTTTCCCCCGCTGAATCATGAATTAGGAATCTCATTTGCTGATGCTCTAAATTTCAATTCCAATATCCTTTTTCAATTATGCTAGCAACAGCATGAAATTAATATGCCACGTTACTGCATTTTTTCTCACCCATTAGTATAAATTAACACCATTTTCATAATTCGTACAATTCATGTTTTCCAAGGAGTTTTATCTGTTGACTGTAGCCAGTAAGCAATATATATAGTCAACTATTTTTGTAAACCAACCAGGTTTACTGGCCAGAATCATATAATAACTGAGGAGAATGTGGGAAAACATCCTAAAAATTGAATGACATTATTTGCAAACCCCCTAATACAGCACACTGACAAGAGCTGAATTCTCAGTGTCATGGTAAATCCGGGCCTGGGCTCTATCAGTTCAAGTCCATATAAGGAAATGTCCACAATTGAGTGCTGTTGATGAAAACACATCCTGAGTGTTGGTGCTACTTTGAATCTGAGTTGTTTTTATGTTTTCTTTAAAATTGTGTCGTTACAATTTAACAATCGTATTAGTTTAGCTGCTTGCAAGAGTAAAAAGGCATGTTATAAATCAAATGAATAAATAAAAGACCAGTTTATTATAAAACAGAACAAAAACTAATTTTACCACTACAAACCATACAGTATAGCAAGCAATCGCAAACAGGGCTCCAGGAAAATATATTTACTGATTCATCTTTTTATGGCTTTATGGAAAGCCGTGAAATAAGTGTATGACATCTAAGATTTTATAGGCAACTAAGGGAATTCACTTAAACAATTTGAAATGGCTAATGTTAAACAGTGAAAAAAATGTCTGGAGCTTTATAAAAAAGATATTCTGAAGATACACAAAATCCAATAACAACATCCCCAATGTTATGGCAGTATATATTTGCTCATTTTCTATCTAACATGCATCAGCAATGTTTACTATATTTTACAGGTAAAAGGTAAATATCCAGAGATGGCAACATCAGAAGCAGTAATGTTCTGAGATCTGTGATGTTTCCATCTTAATCTAGTGGGACCTAGGAGATATGTCTTTTCCATAGCGGCTTCTACCCTGTGGAACACTCAACCTCACCCGACCCCAGCATTCGGCATACCGCTACCCTCCTAGTGCTAGTCTTCCAGAAGGCCATAAAGAACTGGCTCTTACGCTAAACATTGGGATAGGGCGAGATTGGAGCCTAAAGATGGTTTTGTTGGATACAGTGAAAGGAAATGGCCTAAGAACAAGTTTTTTTGCTTTTTAATTTTTTTTAATGTGTTTCGGTTTTTATTGCTGTTGTGAGTTGCCCAGAGTTTTCTTTTTTTTTTTAATGTGTAGTCATATAAAATAAACACACAAACTCCCCAGTCTATTTTTTATCTCAAGAGTCACTTCAAGGCATATAAATTTAATAAATAAAATAAAAACAAAAGATGGTCATATTTGATAAAAAAAACCAAGACAGATTGAATCAGAAAACGTAATACCATTTGTCATGGACTGAATGTGGACCAAGGGTTATTTTCAAATTATAGTGATTAATGTCCAAAATACCCATGTTAAATGCTGTGACTATTTCACATTTGGTCTTTTTTTTTTTTTAGGCAATCATGGAATTCCACTTTTTCTTTAACCTTTTTTACTTCCCATTTTTCCTCATTCCAGATCACAAGCAAAGCGTAAACATCAACAATTGAGTAATAAAATTTGTCAGGAGTACAAATATCTCACAGTAAAGGACCACAGTGTTCTTCGTTAATTTTGCTACCTAGGAGCAAAGCACACATCCCTGTGCTTTATTTATGACCTGCATTTTACCTCACGATTCTGTCTCTATTTTCTAATACTAAAAGCATTTCTGTTTATTCTCATCACTATCCCATTTTTCCCTTTCTTATTAATAGTGTTTATATCATCTCTCACGTTAATTTATATCATTTAGAGGATGTATTCCTCTAAAACGTATGTTATGGTTAAATGGATATAAACTTTAAGGTACCATATTATTGTTTTTTAATTAAAATTGAAATGGTCACTTACTTGTCTAGATTTTCATCCAATGTCTCATATGAATTCTTGTAACACTCAATTCTTTTCATAAAGTCCTCTGTAGCTTCATCACTAGCACAGTCAACATAATCAGGACTGCCTAATTTCACTTGCTAAGAAACCAACAGAAAAAAGAAATCTCTAAATATTATAAAAGAAGTCAATTAAGTTGTATGATGCTTTCCTATATTCTGCATTTTTAATAGAAAAAACTTAATTTAAAAGAGAAACCTAACTTATACTTCAACAATTTAGGGAAAATGTACAAATTAAATATCAGCAGAAAAGATAATGTGGATGGTAAATTGTTATTTTAAGATTGACACTTTTGTTTTCAATTCTTTTCATTTCTATAGCCTTAATTTAATGTATTATGTCTTATAGCAGTGATGGCAAACCTTTTTGGCATTGCGTGTCAAAAGTCTCAGCGCACGTGTGCTGTCGCTCTCCTGCGTGCCGGAACCCATAATGCAATGCGCGCCCCCATTTACGCATGTGTGCAAAACAACTCCCACGCTCCCTCTACACATGCGCCCACACTGTGCATGCATGGCCCCCCAATGCGCCCCCCCACTTTTTCCAAGTGGGCCGGCATACCTCTTACCAGAGGACAACTAGGTACCGGCCGTTCCCTGGTGAGACAGCTGTTCCCATGGCGCTGCCAAGATGGCTTGGCTAATGATCAGGCAACTCCAAAGTTTCCTGCTAAACCTGTTCGTTCTTCTTTCCCTGTTTAAAAGAGCCGCGCTTGTAGGGGGGAGAGATCTGGCTAAAGAGCTGTGCTTTAGCTGTGCTAAAGAGCTGCCTCCTGTCTTCCACGATCTCCAAAGTTCCTCCCCCCATGGAATCCTAGCGTTTTCCTGCCTTCCACGATCTCCAAAGTTCCTCCCCCCCTGGAATCCTAGCGTTTTCCTGCCTTCCACAATCTCCAAAGTTCCTCCCCCCATGGAATCCTAGCTTTTTCCTGCCTTCCACGATCTCTAAAGTTCTTCCCCCCATGGAATCCTAGCTTTTTCCTACCTTCCACGATCTCTAAAGTTCCTCCCCTGATTGAGTGCCTCCTGCCTTCCGTGCCTCCTCAGATTTTTGCAGTTTCTCCCCCCATCGTGTGCTAGCTTTCTCCTGCTTTTCTGCCACGGAGAGGCATGAGATCGGGGAAGGCCCTGCTTCTGTTCATCCCCCGCAGAGACTAGAAGACCAGCTGGCCGATTGGAGGTGCGCGCATGTGTGGGGGACCTGGGCTGGGCTGACTGGCGTGCCAGCAGAAAGGGCTCTGCGTGCCACCTGTGGCACGCGTGCCATAGGTTCACCATCACGGTCTTGTGTATTGTCCACATATCATATACATATAAATATTTAATGACCTTTATTTAAACTAAATTTGTGTATCAGTGATTGCATGACCTGTGTAGATACCATACACTAAATAAAATAAATAAATTTATATAGTTTGGTGATTAAGAAATAATATTTCCATACTTCTAGGCTTGTTCTGCAATTCTATGGTTAGTTTATCTTCTGCCTTTCTTGAAAGAAGGCAGTATTCACTAGTAAAATATGTATCTTGCAAGCCAGTTTCCAAAAAGTCAATCCCTAGTGAATGCAAGAATGCCTGGGAAGAAAAGCTCAGCCAGTCAGGACAAGTTTTTTAAGATTACAAACAATTAAGTAAAAGTAATCTAGTTTAAAAACAAACCTTAATGAGAAATCAATACAGAAGTGAAATATGTTATCGGCATGCATGCATGCATATGTAACATTTAAAAGGTTTTTTTACTTGAGTATAGCAGAGAGTGAAGCAGATTCAGTGATTTTGGGAAGTAAACTGAGCACAAACATTTTAACGTAAACGGAAGTTACGACTCACCACAATATTTGCAGCAATAACCTCAGGATCAACGCATACTGACTCCACAAAAAAAGTCTGTAAGCCAAACAGGAAGAACATTGATGTTGGACCTTTCAATAATATTTTTCACTTTCTTTAAAAAAATGCAAAGCAGGCTTCAATGTACTTATTCAAAAGAAAAACACAGTGCTGTATAATAAAACAAATAGTAGTTCTTGTTTAGTAACTACAACTAGAACCGGCTAGTTGATTGTTAAGCAAAGTAGTCACTAAATAAAACCACAAATGTACTTATGATCTGACTTTAGCTTTCCATGGCTTAACAGACCTATGGTCATAAATGCAAGGACTAATTTAAAGTTACATTTTCATCACTGCCATAACTATGAACAATTGGGAAACAAGGCAATCACTAAACGAGGACTACCTGTAGTAGTTCAAATCATACAAACTTTTTTTCTTGTATAATTATTATAATGTTGTAGTATGTTAAACATTCCGTTGATCTTTTTCTCAACTAATTTCTCAACTAATTTTAATGAAATCCTTTGGAATCTAGGCATTCTGGATTTAGAGTTCATGCCATACAGAAAGGAAATGTCTCTTTCTCTACTACTCTGCTCTTTCTACTTCTGACCCCTGGAGTAGTATTAAAATAGTATAAAGGGTATTCTAATTGTCATGTAATAGAAATTATAAAGAAAATTCCATACACTGTATTTTACTAGAGGAGTAAATCAAGGAAGCACGGCTATCTCTCTTCCTTATTCCTATTCCCTTGCAAAAATACATGAGAGTTACAATTAAGAAGGTAATTAATGGTACATGCAATATTAAAATTGACAGCTGTCTTAAAAGTGAGCATTTCTAATCATAACAGAATCTTCTTTCATATTAACTAGCAGCAGAAACTATGGCTAATAGTTACTGCCAACCACAGAATTAAAATTACAGAATAAATTATTATTTATTTATTGTTTATTGGTTCGATTTATATGCCGCCCTTCTCCGGCGACTCAGGACGGCTTACAATGCGTTAAGCAATAGCCTTCATACTTTTGTATATACCTGCTTAGTAGGGCTTTCGCCCCCCCCCCCAAGCGGTGTTTTTTTTAATACAAAGTCAGCAATAAATAAAATAAATAAAATTACAGAATAAATTATTATAAGCATAATTTACTAGAAAATTGAGGGGTTTTTTTAACAGAACTACTCATGGCCAATACTTATAGTCAGGGGTTTTTTTTGCAATCAGTCTAATATTTAGAACAAACATTTTACATATCCTAGGACTAAATAATTTTCGCATCTTTACTCAACTGACCTTAAATCCATTTTCTTCACCAAACTTATATATGGTGTCTCTACGTTCCCTTGTAGTATTTGTAGCATCAAAAACCTAGATGAGACAATACAGGAATCAATGGTATATCAGTGGAAAAATATATCTCTTCAAAGTATTTCATGTATCATTAATAAAATGTAATAGCTTCATCATAAATATTTTTAGCAACTACTATATGGTTTTGCATAGTATATAGGTATTTATATGTTCCATATGTATGCATACTAATGGCAAACAGAACAAATAGTGCAATTAAATATGTATTTGCTGAAATGTTAATTCTCCCAAAAGGGCTGCCACAAATATTTTGAAGTGCTATCATGAATAAAATGACAGAATGAATCTACTCAATAGGACTATATCCTATATAACTATATATTATTATATTGTAACTGTATAGCTATAATATTACTCTACATAACACAATTTTACTATGGATGTGCTATAAGATACAAATACAGAAGAATAAACATTTTCCAGAATTGTTAACTCATATGCTCTCAAGATTCATGAAATGCCTCTTCTCAAACTAACATTGAAGATTATGCACAAAAACTACAAATAAAACAGACAGGACGTTCTGCTTATTTTATGTCATGCTGTTCCCATATATTTCTGAGACTTTCAAAAGCAAAATGCCTGTTCAAATGTTTGTTTCATTCACCTTTGTTTCTATTATAATTCATGCACACATCATACTAAACTATATCTAATGTTGTTTGTATATTTATTTGATTTGCAGACTAACCAACTCACTAAGAAACACATTAGAAATAAAATAACATATTATTCAAGCTATTTCACAGGGCTATCTTTTTAAGATGCTGACTTTCCAAACGTGACTTACAAAGCATTTAGCAATGCAACTATTTAAAATTACCTCTGCATTGTAAAAATTTATGTCAGCAGATACAGATATGAAAATTATCCACTGACCCTGGCAGGTTAGTACTATCTAGTATATATTGTCATTTTCTTCAATAATAAATCGATTGCCCAGAATCAACTATGAAACAGAGGTTAAACTGGATCTAATCTCCAACCTCACATATTTATCTAGAAGCTTATGGAATTTGAGAGCCACCACTTCAAAAGCCTGGGGGAAACTGTTTTGGAACTCATTTGTTTAGCAATGCGCCGTAGAACACTTACTGCCACATGCCCATTTTCTTCACAAAGGTATCGCCGAACATCATTTAGTGCTGCTAAGGCACACTTTCTTAAAAAGAAGAGACAACACCCTGGTTATACCCCTGACAAGACTTCATAGTTACGAATACAGAGGACTATTTCTAGCATTATTAAAAGACTGTACACAAAACAGGACTCAGCCTTACATACTAAAGCACTTAAAAGGCACGGTTTAGAAATGCTGGAGCAACTTATGTCCAGTTCACAGATTATGGGCAATAAAATTAAAACAATGATTACAAGAAGAAAACTTAAGACTGAGCCATGCGTCTCTCAAGACAGCTATCCTACTTTCCCAACTTGGTAGAAACAACCAATAGCATCAGCTGTTTCTTAATTCGCTAACATCAACATTCCTTTATATCAAAAAAGCAGCATGATGCCAACAGAAAGTGGCCCATGACAAACTTACTTTCGGATTTTCTGGGCTTCTTTATTGTCTGGCAAGAAGAATTCAAAGGACTTGTATGTTTTTACCAAATCTCGCCGGTACTGACCAACATTAAACTCTGTGTAGAAAAGTCAAGGAGGGAAATTGAGTTTTTATTTTCTCCTATAATTTACATTTATAGGATAAGGTGTAGAGAGACACATTATTTCTGCCATTAAATAAGGTGTAAGTTATCTCAAGTAGCCAAAAAAATTACTATATATTATCATCTTAAAAGGCTATAGAGATTCTCAATCATCCAGGTCATGGTTATCCCAAAGATGCTTTTTCAAGAGCTGAAGAAGCTTCTTGGATGAGAAGTGAAACATCTTCAGAGGAAAACCAGAAAGTCCTGTTGCCACTTGAAAAAGCACCTTTGTGATATAATCTTGAAACCAGATCACTTTCAATTATATCCTAAATATTGTTTATGGGAAGCTATGAATTGTACTGCTTTTCTTTTCCACTTCTTCTTGGATCCAATTTTTCCTGTGAAGCTTTTAGCTGACTCTTAAATGACTTACAACTTAAATCTGTGATTAAGTCTAGGTAGGTATAACTGAAAACAAAGCATCTTAGCTTCCTTTTCTATTTGCTTCCATTTTCCTTTCCTTACTTTTAATTGAAAGCAGTTCAGCATATTGAACCAACTTTTTAAAAATTGGTTCAGAACTACGCACACTGTGACATGTTTAGATAAAAAAATAACAGTAATAATACCTTTAACTAATAATATCTTTTACCTGGGTTAACCAAACAGCAACATCTACCTGAGTCCTTAGAAAGGACTTAATAGATTGATAAAGGTAAAGATAAAAATTCCCCTCGCACAGCCCTTCTAATTTCTATATTATTATTTTAAAAGATAAAGACTCTCCTCGCACATATGTGCTAGTCATTCCCGAATCTAGGGGGCGATGCTCATCTCCATTTCAAAGCCGAAGAGCCAGCACTGTCCAAAGACGCCTCCGTGGTCATGTGGCTGGCATGACTAAAAGCCAAAGGCACACGGAACACTGTTACCTTCCCACCAAAGGTAGTCCCCATTTTCCTACTTGCATTTTTTTTAATGTGCTTTCGAACTGCTAGGTTGGCAGAAGCTGGGACAAGAAACAGGAGCTCACCCCATTACGCGGCTAGATTGATAAAAATGCCAAATTCAGTCTAAACATTGGGCTGACTGTGATAAACCAATAAAAATCTTATTCTGTTACATTTTTCTTTGTTTTATTATATTATTATAAAACATATATTACATTTATTATTTCAATAATAGAGATTATTAACATTCTAAAGTTTAGATAACAGACCATTAAAGACAGAAAAGATATTATATCAGTATTAACTGATTTAAAATACCAATTTGAGAAGCATAATAGTTGCTTAATTGGAAAGATGGGCTGCATATAAATGTAATAAATAAAAATGAATAAATAAAGTTATTTAGCTTTTACATCCAAAACTGAATACAACTTTAAAGAGCAGCTACAAAATACATCAAAGTATTTGGTGTAAAATAATTTTCTGCTTAAGCTGATTACTTAATATTATCTACTGTGTTGTTAAAAAGAACAGACAAACCAAAATAGGCAACAATATCTAAACAGAAAAAAGGAAAGAAAAAAATGACTACTTGGTTAATATACTTTTAGGCCCCCTTAAAAGCCAATATTTGCCATGCTGTGTGATACATTGTATATGGGAACTATTCTTACCTAAATATTGGTTAAATCTCTGTGGTGACAGCACTCACCTTTTGTAGGCACTCCAATCCAATTTAAGTAGCGTGTCAATTTTTTTGATATGTAGGTTTTTCCTCTTGCTGGAAGACCAACCATTACAATCAGAGTAGGACAGTTTGTCATGCATACTATAAAAAAAAATGGTACAGTTAGTGTTCACGAAAAACAAGAGTATCAGTCATAGATCTGAAGACTAAATTAGGAAATAACTGCATCTTTTAATGGGAATCATAGCACTCTAGGGAGAGCCTTATTTTGATGAAGCGTTCAAAAGCTGTTTTTATTAGAAGTTCCCCCAAAGCCATTAGGTCCACAAATATTTGCTATAAATTTTACATTAAGTTATTCTGAAATCAACTTCAGAAACCCATTCACAAGTTTCATCTATTCCTGTAGTACTGAATTATTATTTTTTTCCCAGAATCCAAGAAGTTCCCCGAGGATGGGTTCCAGCATGAGTCCGAAAGCTCGGAAGACGAAACCTCTGGTCCCAGTGACTGACCCAGATTGGATCCTGCAACATTAACCTGGGACATGCATATTCGCCTTCATTTTTTTTCAGTTACTCAAGCCAGCTGTGGTATATAATTTCCTTCCTGCCAAATACTATTTATCCCCACCAATTATTCTTATGAATTGTACCTGAAAAAGAATCTTTGAAAGATAATGCCTAGGTTTTCTCAAAATATAGACCACTAATGAGCAACTTTTTCATGTTGTGGGAACTGTAACTCAGTTCTGTGCTATGACAAGATAGGCCATATATCCAAACAGTCAAAATGGTCAAAAATACTCAAGTTGATGTGCAAAGCCAGAAAGCATCACAAAGCATCAGTCATGTTATTTACAATTTTAAAATACTTTTTAAACAAAAAAAAAATAGAACTCAGTAACTCCCACCTTATAAAACAATTACAGGCATCCATGTAACAAAACAAAACTATGCTAGTGCAGAGACAATAGAGTGGAGGTGAAGTGAACATGAGTTTGAGAGAACTGTGGATGACAGTGGAGAACAGGGAGGCCTGGCATGCTATGGTCCATGGTCCATGCCATCACAAAAAGTCAGACATGACTTAGTGACTGAACAACAAAAGAATGACAGAAGTTAAACTCACTTAAGGGTTGCTTAAAATAGGTGTCCATATAAATCTTTTCAATAAATAAAAAATAATATGCTTATGTAATATATATTCTACATTTGTTACCATAGTAATTATTACTCTTGTTTTATAAAAAAGGCAATATTACCCCAAAAATTCATATAAACATTTAAGAACACTGCAAATCAGACAGTGACTGACTGAGCCCTTTGATTTGCTGAAGTTCATAACAAGAGGAAAAAAGTTAATTGGAAAACACTGATTTTATCAGATTGAAACATGTTTTTTTAAGGAATCTGGTGGCATATTACAACCAGGTATTATCTGGTTTGTACAAGTTTGCTTGTACTTCATTGGTGGATTCATTTTCTTTAATTTTCACCATTTCTAGGATGGCTTATGGACAAGGGAAAGGAAAGGGGCAGAATGGAAAAATAAAAAATATAATTTCTATCATGATTCACCAATAGTGTATTAATATCACTGGCATAGAAGGAACTGTTTTGTTTTTTTCTAATGCATGTGTGAAACAGATACAGCTCCTCCATTAAAGCACTAGACTTACATGGTTTATAAAGCAATGACACTTCTACTGCATTTTTCAGAAAAGCATTCAAATGTATAAACACAATAAAAATAAGTAGTAATATTTCTATTCAATATGGATCGGCAACTTATGACCATGAGGCTACATTTAGCCCCATCTCTAACCAACAATTTAGACTCTTATCAAAATATGTTCCCTGACAAAACAGCTACCTGGAACAAAGTAAAAAAAAGATGGGGAAGATAAATGCACTCTCAAAAGAGGACCTATGTGTTTGTGGCTTAGATCCACCTACTATTATGATGCCTCCAAAGAGTATCCAAAAGACAAAAATTAAGTTTCTATTTAATCTAAAACAAGAAAAATCTGTAAACACTAAAACACGTATTAGAATACCACATAATTCCTTGCATTATATAAACTCATCTTACATAACAATCCAGAACCTTCTTCCCCTTTCTGCACACGCAAACTAACACTGATAAATATTTTATCAAACTCTTTACAAATCAAGCTAACTTTACTATGAAATTTTTATGCAGTGGGATTTCCTTCTTTCTCCTTTCTCTTCAGATCCTCTTCAAAATGATGCACCAAGCCTCTGAAGATGATTTTGAGAAAATCAGTTCTTCCTCCTGATTCCAATGGCCAGTCTACCAGCAGAAGGAATTAATCCTTTCTATTTATAATGCAATGTAAAACTACCATGTGCCATTTTTTCTTTCAATGGTGTCAACTTAAAATTAAAAATCCAGATGGCCATCAGGTGTAACTGTATTTTTTTTGCATCAAACATATGGTAGCCATATTTAACCACTTAGTTAAGAAAGAATCTACTGCAAATCATTAGGCAACTTTTTTTTGAGTAATTTCCCAGCAGCAATAAACTCATGCATTTAGAAAGACCAAAACTTATAAGAACAATTGCAAGAAAGGCACTGATAAATGCACTAATTTTGAGATGCAGATAATGTATAACAGATATACATATATACTTAGATACATATATACCGTGTTTCCCCGAAAATAAGACCCTATCTTATATTTTTTTGAACCCTGGAGTAAGCACTTGGTCTTATTGCCATGCACTCAAAAGCCCGATTGGGCTTATTATCAGGGGATGTCTTATTTGGGGGGAAACAGGGTATATATACACACACATAGACAAACAGATACATTCACACTACACATACATGAAGATGACAGGAAAAATGAGCTAAATGTTGCAAAAGAATATAGATTATAAAACAATTCCAAGACAAATTATAAAAAGCTGTCAACTGCATCAAAGAATTGTGATGCAAACTTTCTAGGCTACCAAAAGTGAGTTAATGCATGTGGCAATCACTTTTTGAAACCTACTAGGCCTTTATTTATTTATAAAGAATAATGGCTACAAGCCAATTCTAATTATATACAGTATATGCATGAGCAAACCTTAACTTTAATTTGGGTTCACTGCACAAAACACAATAGTTAATTGTTTAAATAACTTTTTGAAACTGTAAACATCTATTATACCTAATATTAATATTTAAGCTCTTACAGCTCTTTTACAGTAATCAATTTCATCAGACACAGGAGGAAGTACTGTGGCCTGATTTTAATGCATACTTTAATGAAAATATCAGATATCCCAGAATTTTTCTCTGAACTTTCTCAAGTTACAAAGTAGGATTTAGGCATTCCCATTAATATAATGTGATTCTAACTGTACTTGATGGAAGCCAACATTATAATATTTTATAATGTTTGCTGCTTATGAAGCTTTTTCTTATAAATAAAAATACCAAGCATAACTAGGAATTCCACATTCAAACGATTAACTAACAATGGCATCTATTGCAAGTTAATATGCACTTTAAAAATATACTTCCATTTGTAGACATCACAATGCAGTAACAATAACTTAAGGGTATGCATCCATTGCTTTGAATCATAGTTTTCATTTTTGACTTCCAACGAGAACCGAGTGTGCCTAAATTGTTGATACTAAGACAGAATATGGATAATCTGTAATTCAAAACTGTTCAAAGCAATTATGAAAAAATGAAATTCTGAGTAACTAGAAATTAAAGATTACGCAACACTCACAAACTACGGGAAATAAATCTATTGCCAGAATATTACAGAAGCTAAATATGTCAAAATGAATTGCTTCTATTTTGTCTCCTATCTCTCTCCTCTTCCTTTCCTTCAAAAATGTCAGTTCCTAAATATATTTATTACAATAATTTAGTCTGTAATATTGAATGGCTTCTGAATTTAGCTGATGAAAGTTGAGAACTATTGACAAGTTCAGCCTTTATTTTGCAGGGTTTTATTCAGTATATCTTCTGAGAACACGTGAAGCATGTATTTCTATCAAGCTGAACAAAAAAGTCTCTGAAGATAATATGTCAGTCTTAACATTAGCTCAATTTGATTGAGTCTAATAATTCCTCAATTATTAATAAATAATACTCATTGTTTCAGAGAAGTGTCACAATTGCATGTCTTTGCTCTGTTGGAAAAGACACTTAATTCTAACTTCCAAATCCTAACACATGGGTTCTGAGTAAGTATGCTTAAAGATGCTCTCATAGACTGAGAGTTAATAAATAAAGAAAAATAGGAAGGAGGAATAAATGTCTGAATTTATTCTCATGTTCACAACATGTATAAAGTGATATGAATTAGGGATTGGCATTTGGATGAGGTTTTTTTTTAAATTTGTAATGAATCATCTGGAGTTAGGATTATGTAGTGTAGTAGTCATGTTTGCTAATGATACAATGAGTACAAGTTGATGAATGCAAAAAAAGGCTGTGTAAATGAATTTCAAAATGCTGTTCAGTGTACTGTAGAACATATAGAGAGAATCCAAACTTCATTTACTTATCAACATGATCTTAGCATCAAGTAGACAATTAATGAAAAAGTTAACTCAACTGCAACTGCTGTAAAAAAAAAAAAAGGCAAGGTCCATGCAAGGAATTAAGAAGGAAACTGAAAATAGAACTGCTGATACAATAATATTCTACTACAAATACAGGCAGTCCCTGGGTTACAAATGAGACCTATCCCTAAGTCTGTCTTTAAGTTGAATCTGTAGATAAGTTAGAACAAGTACATACATAAAAGGTAAATAAGAGGGGGGAAAATGTGATCTAATTTAAAATGGTGGATGATGTTTTTCTTCGAGGTGGCAAACTGCTGAAGCCACACAAAGTTTTCATGAGTGTCACAAAATATGTGTGTTCTTTATTGCAAACCTCTGTACTTAACTCAAAATTTTAATATAATAGGCTTTATGGCAATCCGTTCATGACTACAAGTTGTCCTTAGGTTAGGCGTTCTTAACCCAGGGTATTGTATTGTTTATCATACTTAGAGAACTGTAAGAACTGCAGAAGAATATTTTATTGCTGAAAGAGGTACAAAACGAAGGAATGCAAATTATTAGCTGTCTCACAAGCCTGGATAGAGAGCAATAACTGCTATAGCTTCCAGGCAGCCAGTACAAAGGCATGCTTCCTATGATTCATCAGGAGAACAACTCTCCTATGAAATGAGATTACAGCAATCAGGGCACTTTAACTTGAGATATAACGTAAAGGTAGATACGATATTTATAAAATTGTGCATGAAAATTTACTGTTTTCTATAGTATAGTATAATATTAAAACTTGATGTCATCCACTGAATCTACATACAGGGAGAGTCAAATTTGGCCGAAGGAAATATTAGTTGTGGCAATACAGGTAAATTTGGGCAGCTTCAAAGAGACCAAAGAGGTGTGTGAAACATGAAGCCATCAATGTCTGATTGATGACTTTGATGTTCTCTCCTGATGAATCATAGGTAGCATGCCTTAAATACTGGCTGCTGAGAAGTTACAGCAGTTATTGGTCTCTATCTAGGCTTGTGAGTATCTCAAATACGTACAGTTGGTCAGTGGGTAACAAGAATGAGAGGCCAGATGGGACTATAGTCTAATCCAAGCAGGCCTTTTTTGTTCTTCTGTTTTCTACTCTGACAATGTGCTTAAAATAAATAGGACACAGCTTTTCCGAACTTATTTTTATATCATATGTAGCCTTTGTACCTCAATTCAACTGAGTGGTTATCATGCTGTTTCTAAGTTATGATAGCACCATGATGATAAGACAAATTAATATTCGGTGTATAAAAACAAAGGAATTACCTTTTAAAGAAATGCTTGCAAGTATTCCAAAGTGTTCCAAAATTTATTTCATATAAATTTTGCAATGCTCTGTTGCCTCTGAAATCTGCTTTCCATAAGTCAGATGGGGATGGCTTCCTGTCTTAATACCCCCCTCACACACACACATTTATATGTATTTAGACATGCCCAATACCAAAATCTCCCACAGACTGAGGATCAATATCTGTGTTTTCAAATGTAATGCTCCCCCGAAAGAGCCACTGAAGTCCAGGTTCTCCTGGCCCTTTTTGGTATGGCCACCGGTCCACACTGGTCCCTTGTTCAGGCACCTCTACTAGCCTAGGTCATGGTGGTAAGTCTCCTTCAGCAGGCAGGTCACGTGGTGGGGTGATAGTCAGTTGTTTCCCAGCCAGGTCACAGGATGAGATGGTATTCATGTGGCTAGACAGGTCTTCTTCCCTTCTCTCTCTCTCCTCTCTCCCTCTCTTGAATTGCCTGCTGAGCTCTCCTTCCACCACCTCTGCTCCTTCGTGGATTCCTCTGCTTGCCCCACAGAAACCTCTCCTATCCTATCTTCTTCTCTCCCTCAGGTTTGCCCTACAGAAGCCTCTCCTATCCTATTTCCTTATCCCTCCTTTTTTTCAGGTATCTTCTCCTATCCCTGACCTTCTCGCTTTTTTTCTTTTTTTCTAGCCAAGCCCCTCCATCCTTCTCTTGCCCTCCCTCTATCTCCTCCTCTTTCTCCCAAATCCTCCTTTTATTCCATTCTCCCCCTGCTACACAAGCAAGATATGAGATAATGCATGATCCATACCCATTCCTGCCAGAATTTCTTGTAAAAATCAAATCCAGAAGCACACACAGATAAACTGATGCAGCAGGATTCATTAACTTCTTTATATTCACAATAATACATGAAGTAAATTTACAATACCAACAGCAGATTCAGTTTCATTTCAGATCAGATCAGCAGACAAGTTCACACACATTCACACACTGGTTTCAGTTTCGTTTCTCTTTACCGACTCAGAAGCTGCAGACTAAACACGCCCTGGCTCCAGTCTGTCTCAGCTCCCAATTAGCTGACTTAGTTGCTATGCCTATTTATTGGCTGACCTTGTTACCATGTCTTCCCAGTCATGAGTATTCTGACAATTCCTCCTGACTAGAGAGAACAATACCTAGGTATATTGGGAACATCCTGTATCACTAAGCAAACTATTTTTAAAAAAAATTGTTAGCTTCCTAGAGTCATGCATTTGAGAAAGGCCCCCATATTGAATAAGTTAAAAAACTTATTAAATAATTTAATTAAATTATTTAATAACCTATTAAATAATTTTCAATTATTTTTAAAGATTAATATGCATCTATGTCATTTATACTGTATACATTTATTGCATGTAAAACATGCCACAGCAGCATACATAAATAGGTCAACTTGTCATACAAGATACTATATTCAGCTCATCTATCTAAATTCCTTCTTCCTCCAGAGCAACTAAAAGGAAATTTCAACACATCTATTATTCCTGCCTTAATTTTCCAGAGGCATGACCTCTGCCTGTAGATAATAAAAAGAAATGCATCCCTACTGATTTTCTAAGTCACTTCAGTGCTTCCTAACACAAAATTTCCCAGTAAAGTTGGCTGAGAATTCTCAACAATTCTGCAGGTTTTTATGGATATCTCCAGGTGCTATGATAGACATACTCCACCCATGTTGCTATTTGGATTGAGAATGGTTTACAACAGTAATCCATTCCTAGATTTTTGAAATGCATGTGTATGTGGCCAAAAGGAAACTCCAGTTAGTAGATAATAATTAGTACAGTAACTAGAATATTAGTATAGACCTACTACCGGTACTTTAATTTTATTGATACTTTTAACAACTGCCAAATGATTGAACGTCTAGGGAGATTCTCAATCATCCAGATCATGGTTGTCCCAAAGGTGCTTTTCAAAAAGCAATTGGACTTTTCCCACCATTCAACCAAAACTGAATGACCTTTGGGATGCCAAATGATTGAATTTTTTTTATTTTACAGATTAATAAATTTTGAAACACATCGTTTTGTCCCAAATTGGAAAGTTAGTATTATGATTTGTTCAAAACAATCCAACATCAAACAAAGCATTATAAATTTAATTGTGATTAAATATTCTGTACAAATAAAATAAGTCTATCAAAAATATGTGATCTACTTACTATTCATCTATCTATTCTTCATACCTACACTAGTTATTCCTCTAACACAGGGGTTCCCAACTGGGGGTGTTCATACCCCCTGGGGGTGCAAGATGATATTCCAGGGGGTGCGAAAACTTGAGTTTAGAAGTTTCAAAATTATAGCGTATATGCATAATGATATGCATATAATTATTTACTTTTGTTAAGGGGTGCAATAATATATCAGAAGAGTTCTAAGGGTGCAGGGTATCGAAAAGGTTGGGAACCCCTGTTCTAATGGTAAACTCTATAGTTTGTTCCTGTCTGATGAAATTATAGTTTAAAGTCCAAATAACATTCAGAGTTATAGCTAAGTACCAGGCGATATTAATTCAAATCATTTAGAAGTATCACTGCTCCTAACTTAATGCATAGTAAAAAAAAATATGAAAAAATAATTAATGTTTAATTTCTATTTGTGATTTTTTTGGGGGTAAAAGCATTGTGAAACTAAAGATGCTCTCTATAATTGTTATCTGACAGAACGTTATCTAAGTGGAGGGCAATTCAACGCTACAGATTCCCATGGTTACACAAACATACGGACTACATAATACTTCACCTTTGGATGCCACATAGCTTTTATATCCTGAATGAGGTAACTATGGGGCAAAGCAGGCATCTTACTACTGGTAAAAAATTCTACAGGAAAAATACTAATTTTTCTTTAGGATATATTTCAATATTCAGTGTCTGGTACAGTACAAAACTCAAAACAGAAAGCTGCTCATGGATTTATTCTTTTTACAAAGAAGAGAACTACCAAGCCAAAGCTCAAAAACCCTAATAGCTGCATGCATAGGTATTCATATGTAAACTTACTCTGCACAAAGCAACCACATTTATTTTTGACACATGGTGACATCTTTTTATCAGCACACAACACATTGAAATATGCTTTTATAGGATTCACCCAGCTCCATCCTATATTGACAACTTATATGCAAATGGGAACACTACCTTTTATACAGCACTCAAAGGCTGTCTGTAAGCACCAATACATATTCTCTATCATAATTAAAGTGTACATATTCAGTTGCTAAAGAACTGAGACACTGTTCCCGCTCAACTCTGTATATTTCTTCTAGCACTTCCTACTACATGAACATAGAACAGTAGACCAAAAGCCATCTTTTCTCTTCTTTGAGATTACAGTTCATATAAGGTCCCCATATCTTCTCTATGATCTTCCTAGGCGTGCACAAACTTCATTCTGCCATCAAAAAGAAAATTTATCTCTGCTAATACAAATCACACCTTGTAAAAAGACAGTCTGAAACACATTCAATCTCTGTTGAGAATAGAACAGAACAGAACAGAACAGAACAGAACAGAACAGAACAGAACAGAA
>WNWU01000041.1:7739910-7770313 GCA_012654045.1 Ptyas mucosa | reverse complement strand
AACAGAACAGAACAGAACAGAACAGAACAGAACAGAACAGAACAGAATAGAATAGGATTTATTGGCCAAGTGTGATTGGACACATAAGGAATTTGTCTTGGTGCATATGCTCTCAGTGTACATAAAATTATGGTTATCCAATGAGTGCCACATCTTCAGATGTTGTCCCAGGTTTCTCTTTTTTCCTGTTTTTAAGTGAATGAATCTCATAGTCTATTCGAACAAACAAGCAGTTCTCTCTACAACTTTATTACTTTCTCTTCTACTTTTTCCTTTTCCCTTATATAATTAAAAAATGCACTGTTTCTCCCTTTCTGCACAATATTTTCTAGAAGTACCTTTGCCATCCTATTCCATGCACATTCAAAACCAAATCCTACTTAGTTCTATCTGACCTACAAACCTGGTTAATATCCAAAGGTTAGCAGTATTAAGTACAAATCCAGGTAAATTGTTCTCAACCTCAGGGATCACACTAGCTCATTTTGTAAGTTTCCCAAAATCTTTACTTGAACTCTCATAAATTCAGTTAGGTAAAGGCTTCACTATAATTTAATATTAATAATACATTTGTCAGGCAAGAAACTGTGTACATTAGCAAATGAATCACTAAATGAACAGTTATGCTGGTAATTTTGATATTATAAAACTGCTGTTAAAGATGAAATTATTGGCATATCAACATACATTTTATTAGCCACGTGGGTTTTTCATTATCATTATTATTTCACTGGGAAGATACCATGCGCTTGAAAGAAAACGTGCATGTACTGTACTGCAGCAGTGGCTAAGTACAAAAGGAAAGAGCTGGGAATTCATGAATATCACTGCAATCAATGGGTGTGATGTCAAGAAACCACCTGTAGTTCTTTTCAAATTGGCTTTTGCAACTCTTCAGGATTGCGCAATGGCATTTTGAAGGTGCCACGCATACCATGCCATACCCGAGCTATTCTCCTAACTAGCAGGTGCTGCAAAACCATTAGGCCAAGCAAAACGGGCACCGGGGGTCCTCCCTTCATTCCTCTGGAGCTGTCTCCTTTCCAAATCCAACGGGAACTCTCCGTGTCTTACAAGAGACTTTTGACAGCAAGGAGGAAAGCAACTCCCTCAATCAATCAGTAGGGCCATCCAACGCTAAACCGGCATGCCTTTCATGGGGTGCGGGGGAAATGAGCGCCAGGCCTCCGCTTCCAAATCCTGCTTCCACATACTTCACCCAACATCCGCACCGGGGTGCTGCAATTCCAGCGCCCTGACTCTCCTATCCGCCCCCTCGCCATCTCAGCTCTCATCGGTCTTCGACCCGCCACTCACCGCCGCGTTGCGCGCTATGTTTCGCCGGAAGCCCATTGCTGTAGGGCACCCAGATCTTCTGCAGGGGGTTTTGCGTGAGCTCTCGAGCCGGCGAAGACGCCATTCTCGACTACGGGGCCGGAACTCTGCTGCAGTCCCGTCTGCTACGACAGCAAAGCGCGAACGTCCAAGAAGGTGCGCCTTTGCCTGCCTGCCAGCCAGCCAGCCGGCGTGTGCCCGGTCTCCCTCGGCGACGGGCAGGGGCTGGCAAGGCCACCGCGGGGGCGGGGTCTGCAGCCAAGCTCCACCTCCTCAGGCCAGCGCGGAGAACAGGTTGCGGGAGCTCAAGGCTGACGCGGACTCGCCCCCCCCCCAGCCACGCCCTCTGCGCGCTTCGCGGAGACAAAGGAGAGCCTCGAAAGTGGCGTGAGCGGGACAGGCAGGGCTTTGTTTGCCCCGCCAAGCCGGGGTAGCAAAATGAAGTGCTTCAGGTGCAAGGGTTTCTGTTTTATGAAAGCAAAGATGCCATCCGAAACCTTTGCGGATTTGCTCTTAAGTAAGCAAGCCTCCGGGTGTTTTAACTCAATTGACGTGCAGGTAAGAGCCGATCAAAACCAGTAACCTCTCATCTTAAAAACTAACCAATCTGCCATACGGTTTTCTGAACTATAGCCCATCTAAATGTCCCTTAGGTTTTAAAAAATGGATACAAATATTTTTCATAAAAACCAAGGACAAATATTTAAAAGCCTTGATGATTCCATTTTTTCCCTAAAAAGGCTATATTCATCTGAAAAACCTTTTAGAGGCCTAAGATTGCAGCCTTAATTGATCCCCTATTGTTTCTTTTTCATTCTCCAGGCAAGATTTCATTTCTATATATTCTGGAGGCATTTAGTGTAATATGTAGTTGTTTATTTCCGGTTCAAAATGAAACATGGAGAAATTCATCTTATTAACCCCAAGAACTCTGGGAGCTGTAGTTTTGAGAGAAGCCTAGAAATGTATTTGAAAGGTTTAGCAATAAACCAGAGGCACACATCCATTAGCATTATTAAACCACTTCAAATCCAAGACATTACCTTAAAATACAATATATACATAATCACAGCAATTGGCAGCATCATTTAGCTCTTGAAAAAGCTAACCAGGATCAGTCCTCATTAGTACTTAGATGACAGATGATCAGAAAGCTCCCAGGTTATAAGGTTATCTTGCAAGAGATGCTGTCATGTTGGTTTCTTATGTTTTATTAGAGTAGGACTGTTTGCACAATTTGCTAACCCATGGTTAGCTATTCCATGGTTTGCTGAACTAATCCACTTGCCAACACACATAACACATAATGCACAACACAGTGAACCACAAACTAGCAATAACACATTATTCAATCTTAAAGATTGCTTTACCCCTTTGCATTAATGCTCCAAATATCAGATTCATAAACATAACAAACATAAAAGAACATTTTAAATATATATCAAACTTATCTTCTGAAACATAGAAATTATGGAACCATAGTTCATGAGAAGAAAGACCAGTAACACAGACCAAATAATTACATTTTTCATGTTCAGAATTTATAGTATATTGCCAGAGCACAAATCAATGATACTGACATATCTCAGCAACCTCTGGTAAGACCATTTTAATTGCTATTTGGCTTTTTTCACAGCTCTTTCCTTTTTCTCATCTGATGATCCTTGTTTCATCTCTATCAAGGCAGAATTCACACTATTGAAATTTTTCAGCATGGCTAGCAAAACATGCAAAGTATTTCAGGAGGAAAAGAACTGGGTAATGGCAAAACCATACAACTTTCATTTTTCATCTCAAGCTAAATTGAGACACCAGGATAGAGGGGTTTTAACCCAGCTGTTTGCTCCAATCCTGATTTAGATGAGGAGGGATTGCACATCCACATTCTCCATAAAGAATCCCTCAAGTTGAGCTAAATTTGTAGTCAATTTTTATTAGCAGCAACATGGAAATAGTACATAATTGCTTTCTTTCAGGGTTTCTTTTTAAACTTCCCAGACTAGCCCAGAGCCCTAGGATTCTTGGTAGATTTCCATGCAAATGGTTTTCGGGATCAGCAGAGGGAAAATATAGGCTGGACACTACAGTAGTACACCTTTTATTTTATTTTATTTTTTTTATTATTATTTTTTATTATTTTATTTTTTACTTTATTTATTGTATCCCGCCTTCATTATTTTTACAAGTAACTCAATATGGCAAACATATCCAACACACCTTCCTATTTTTTCAACAACAACCCTTGAGGTAGGTTGGGTTGAGCGAGAGTAACTGGCCCAAGGTTACCCATGTGGCTTTCATGACTAAGGCAGACTTGAACTCAACAGTATTAAGCTTTCTAGTCTGGTGCCTTAATTACTAGATCCAACTAGCTCTCTCTATGCCATAATGTATACTAACCCTACCCACTCCCACCTCTGCATGAATATAATTGTAAAGAAAATCGGTTTAAAATGTAATTTTAATTTTTTTAAAAAAACTAGTATTTTCCCATGCTAATAGGGAGACAGATTCTTCCCCAAACTGGAAAATGAGAGGAGAATTTACTGTTGAAAAAGAGCAAATGGACAGGAAGCTATATCTGCTAACATTGATAATATCGGCAACTTTGAATATACTGTATTTTTCGGCGTATAAGAGACACTTCCCCCCCCAAAAGGTGGTGAAAATTTAGGTGCATCTTATACACCGAATGTAGCCCTGCCCACCCACTGGCCCCCACCCTTTGGCCTGTGCCTTGCAGCAGTTACCTCTTTGCAAGCAAACAGCAAGAAAACACGGCTCCTTCCAGCTTCAGCACAGTCTAATTAGCACAAGTTGATTGGATCAGCCTCCCGACTCTCAGCTGATTTGCTCTCAGCTGTTTTGTGCAGAGTTCTGCTGCTTACTGCAAAGAAGTAAATTGCTGGAGCAGATTTTTTTTTCTCCTTGTGCTAATCAAGCTATGCTGAAAACGAAAATGAAAGTAAAGCAGGCTGTTTGCTGTAATTAGGCAGAGGGAGATTTTTTTCTTCTTTTTCCTCACCAAAAAAAAAGGTAGGTGCAAACAACGGGAAATTTAGGGCAAAAGAGGAGAGTTCAAGATTTTAAAACACAAAAGAAAAAAAGGAGAAAGAAAAAGGCAAAAATAAAAATGGGAAGGGAGAAAGAAATGAAAGAGAAAGATGTTATACATATTTAGAATTGAAGTATGAATAGTAGTCAGAAATAAATGGGAAATTATTATTGTAAAAATTAAATGAATAATTGGAATATTTGTCTTTGTATTTTTGAAATCTAGACAATGATAATTTTTTATTTTTTTTAGAAATATGAGTAAATATAAACTGCAACAATTGAAATACCTTTAATGGTATATGGTGGTGAAAATAAAAAAGGATTAAGTTGTAGCTTGGATAGCAGCTAGAACATTTTTAAATTTAATTAGTGAAATTGTAACGATTGAAATATTTTTAATTATATATTGTGATGAAAGTAGAAATGATTAAATTGTGATTTGGAGGATTATATGGGCAAAACTATTTGGGTTATTGGGAGAATTTACATGGAAATAATTGGAATATTCATGTTCATATTGATTAATATACAAAAAAAGATAGTTATATAACTAATTGATTTATATTAAAATGTTGAATTTGTATTAAACAATTGTAATATTACATAATTAACCAATGTGAGGATGGATATAAAAATAGACGACAATGAGAAAGGGTATAATATAGAATAGAAGGGGAAAATTGAATTTGATTAAGATTAGAGATGAGGATGAAGGGTAATACTAGTTTTTTTAAAAAACTAGATAAGGAATAAATATGGCAAAGGAAATATAGAAATTGTAAATTTAATTGAAATGACTAAACACTGTTTAAATTTGTAAACCGGCCAAATACTCTGTTCAAAGAAAATACTTTGTATGTTTGTATGTGTTTATCTAAAAAAATAAACTTTTTATAAACAAAAAACAAAAAAGGTAGGTGCGTTTTATACTCCAAAAATGCAGTAATTTTAGCTGTCACCATTCAACTTGGGAAGGGATCTCTGCTGCTTGAGTGGTTCAATTTAATCATTTTATAATACCAAATTGGAGTTTCTCTCCCTCTATTTACTTTCCCTTATAACACCTTTCCTTATTCCATACTTCCCAGTATATTATTCCTTACCCATCTCCATCCTTGTTTTTGTATTCATTTTGTATTTCTTTTTTTTATAATGAGATACATAGACACGTGCAAACATGCAACACATATTTTTGTGTGACAAAATAGTTAATATATCCAAATTGGGGATCAATAAATGTAATAACTTATTTTTCAGGCAATTTAATAAATTTTATATTATTCCTGGCTCTAGCATGTTTAGAAGTATGGCTTCTTAGGTCTGCAAGGTGAGGAAGCCAAGCATTATACAAGTGTTTGCGATGTGTTTTTAATTCTTTTCTGTCTGCTCTTTCTCCTAGGGAAGAACCGTGTTAAATAACTGCTCTGAACTGCCCCCAGTTTGTGAAGTGCCCAACTCAATAAAATACAATAAATATTGTTTTCTGGTAGCATCACGGAGTTGGAAGAGGCCATCAAGTCCAATTGCCTACTAAAACCCAGAATAAACCATATGAATAAAATACTAGCCAAAGTCATTAATTAAATTTCACTAATCTTATAATCTCATAAAATTAATGGATCTATTACATTCATATGTCCTAAGTTATCATCATTTTACTTTTCCATTCATAATAGATTTGAGAGCTAGAGAGGGGACCATTTAAATAAGTTACTGTTTTAAATAAAATGTACATTTAGTGTTGTGATGACTAATTCACAATTTTTCAAAAAATAATACAGAACATTCAAAAGATGAAGAGGGTTTATATTCCCTACAGTGGCTAAGTGATAAAATCACTTGCTTACTTAGAAGTATATATTCCTATTTAAAGCATTTACAGAATTAAAGAACGTTAAGAAGTTGCGCAGTAACTCAAATATATATATATATATATATATATATTATTAAAACTAATATATTGTCAAATATTATTAAATGTTTAAAATGAATAATTTTATGTACATTCACTGTTTTATTCTCTTATTAAGAATATGATAGAATCATATTCTATCATAATGTAATTATTAAGTGAACTTTCTAAATTTGCTAAATACGCTAAACATCATTTTGTGACTAATGTCAGAAATCAGACATCTGGATCGGGTGGGTTCTACTTACCTTTAGTACCAGTTCGCATCATGCCCATGGGCGCTCTTCTGCTTCTTCTTCTATAGAACCGGTCCGAACCGGTGGCAACTCACCACTGCTCTGGATACAATAATTTTTCTTGTATCTGGTATTAATGACCTCTTCCTTATCAGCTGCTCTTACCTTCTCTAGAAGCTGATTCAGTCCTGGTATCTGTTGAATTTGTTACCTTGTTGAGTTAACATAGGAAGACAAATTGCAAATTGGTGTTGGGGGGAGCCGGATTTATATATCTAGTCCTCTGTCAGTTCCCAAATAGGAAAGAGTCCATTTAGAATTCTTTCAGAAATTAATGTAAAATAAACGCAAAGAGTCTGAACGTGTGCTGCCATGGTCTTAAGAGATATAAGGATTATCTCATTATTTAATCACTACAATAAACATTTCATTACTATTTCCATTTAATTAGCTGCAAATAGTCAAGGTAGCAAAATGTTTCTTCATTTTTCAATATAAAATATATAAAGAGATTCCTCTTAAGGGTTACATAAAAAGATGAGCCTGCATCTCACTTACTTTGGCCATGTCATGCAGGAGAATTCACTGGAGAAAGCAATTACCGTATGTTTGGAACAGTTAGCAGTAAAAGGAAACCAGGCTGCCAAAGGACACGATGTCTGGCTAGACACCATCAAAGCTGACACCAGCCAAGGCATAAAATAATTCAAAGAAGTAGTGCAGGATTAGAAGATGTGGAGAGACCTGGCCCTTAGAGTCGGCCAAGAGGATTCAGACAGGATTGAATGGATAATATTATCATCATCATCAGTACGTTGATTAGGAAAGTGTGCACAGCCCTTCTAATTTCTGTATTATCTAAAAAAGGTAGATTCTCGCACATATGTGCTAGTCGTTCCTGACTCTAGGGGGTGGTGCTCATCTCCATTTCAAAGCCAAAGAGCCAGTGCTGTCCAAAGATGGCTCCGTGGTCATGTGGTTGGCATATTAAACGCCAAAGGCGTATGGAACACTGTTACCTTCCCACCAAAGGTGGTCCCTATTTTTCTACTTGCATTTTTTTACGTGTTTTCGAACTGCTAGGTTGGCAGAAGCTGGGACTAGTAACGGGCGCTCACCCTATTATACGGCACTAAGAATTCGAACCGCTGAACTGCCGACATTTCAATCGACAAGCTCAGCATCTGAGCCACCGCATCCCTTTTTTATTATCCAGCTAACAGCAAATTATTAAACCGTCTAACATGTAAAGGGTTTCACCAGTGCATGTATATTATAGGGCTTTGCACTACCAATAATATAAATTTATTTATTTATTTATTTGATTTATATGCCGCCCTTCTCCGGAGACTCAGGGCGGCTTACAATGCGTTAAACAATAGCCTTCATACTTTTGTATATACCTGCTTAGTAGGGCTTTCGGGGGCCCCAAGTGGTGTTCTTTTTTATACAAAGTCAGTTTATTGCCCCCACAATCCAGGTCCTCATTTTGCCTACCTCGAAAGGATGGAAGGCTAAGTCAACCTTGAGCCTGGTGAAATTCGAACTTGCAGTAATTGCAGGCAGCTGGTGTTACTTAACAGTACTTTAATCTGCTGCGCCACCAAGGCTCTTGTTAAATGGACATAAAGTTCTAATATACTGATGTTTTAATGTTAAATTAAATAAACTGAAGTTATAACAGAATCCTTTCATGGATTCTTTTGATGTTTTATTAATACAGTATTTAAAACTTCTGTTCTTCTGAACATGGTAAGAAAGTGCTATGGATGTTCTTACACAATGGCTATAATTGTGGGAATGACTAGTAGAAAACAACTCTTTGCCAGAAAGCAAAACTGCTGAATTTATAATTCAAAGGAATGTGGTTAAAACATTCGGCTCTTTACTCCTTTGGCCCAACCTTGGTAGGCAAGCCGATCTTATCAGTAGTAAACAAAGTCAAAGTTTTAAAATATAAAAATATTTTGAAATTTTAAATACCCAAAATGCAAACATGCAATAATAGAGATCAATTACAGGACTGTTCAGATTGTTAGAAAATAATATACTTCTGTATGTAAAAGTTTAATCTATACAATAATGATATTTATTAATGGAATTGCTTTGAAATGATTTTAATTTCTTGAAATTGAAACTGAAATATAAGCTGCAGAACGGTTGTCAGCTCTCTGAGTTTTGTCAATTTGACAACTTGGAAAAAATAACTGAAAAAGGAAGGAAAAAAAAACATCCATAGCATAATAAAACATTTATGCCTTTTGAGAGCCAGTCAGGAACAAATTCACTGACCTGTACATAAAAAGTCAGCAACAAAAATCCCACAAGCAAATCAGGTACTGAGTGTTCCTTTCTTTAGTGAAAATAGATACTGCCCTCAGGAGCAGAATTACATCATGTTCCTGCATTTTAGGATTGCACTGCACAGCTTCTGCTCTGTATAGAAGATAGTCTATACAAAGGTCTTCGAAGTTAATTAAAAATTTTAGCCTATAAAGATAGCATCACAAGAGCACTTCCCATTTTTACATTTATTATTCCAGAATAAACTTTTTCAATTGGTTTTTTAAATTTATCCTTCTATTTTTTCTAATTTTTTAGAAAAGGAAAAAAAAGGAAAAATATTTGTCTTAATTGTTTGGGGTGACAGCTTTAGCTTTCTTATTTCTAGATAAATGTGAACAATTTTATGTTCTTATCTTAAAAACTGTCAAGATAGTTCTTGTTATGGTAGAATTTCTTTTCCCTCATGGCCAAATTGCAAAAGACTGTAAGTAAAATAAATTAAAAGCATGAGATAAGAAGCCGAAAAGAAATTAAATTATGTCCAGCTCATATCAAAATCATTTAGCATCCGTTTCAACAATTGTGATATATATAATTAGGCTGACAGTGTGGCAGATTTTAAATAGTTTGTAAGATCTTACAGCACTAAGAAAATGCACAGAAGAATATAGAGCATAAATCTGTATAAAAATGTAATACCCTAGTAGGAAATTCTCTACAATATAGAATCACGTTCCTTTAAGATCACTAATCATATACTGTATGGGGAGCTTTGTGTCTCCATATTAAATGAATTAGTGTTATTAATCACTTCACTTTTACCAAGATTTTCAATTAAAAGACTTTGGAAACTTAAGAACCATTCTTAGGTTCCATCTGCTGGGCAACACATGAAGGTGCAGTAGAAATAGGAAGGAGCCATATGATCAAATAAATGTCAAATCTCTTCATTGCTCTACAAAAAGAAGATGCAATCCTGTGAATCGTCTGTGATTTCTTCGTACTCGGGTAAATGGATCAACAATCATGTTGCAGTAATTCACTATGTTTTTTGTTCCAGGGAAACTGTTTTTAATAAGTATTTCACAACAGAAAAGGGATTGAGGCCTAATTTTCAACAGGATATGATATGATAATGTCATTCAGCTGTTTTGATGTTAGGCAGTGCCATAATCCAACTAAATAAATAATAAACAAAGCAAATCATCATCATTTTACTTGACTATAAAAACTGTTTTCTGAGTGGCAATCCTGAAATCCTGAGTTATTTCAGGTTCATAGTACTGGCATGAGTTTGATATCTAACTGAAAAAATAATTTTGAGAGTCCTGAATATTAAATTCAATATCAAATTACATATTTCAAGCACAATCCAATAGTTTATGGGAGCACATGAATAAAAAACTGGTGTGGTCAAGACTCTAAGGTGGCAATTTAGATGAACAAGAAGCTTTACTGGGAAGAGTCTTATCTGATGGTGTAAACAATAGCTTCTGCTATTCTAAATACTTAATATAGTAAGATAATAATAAAACAGCAATAGCACTTAGACTTATATACTGCTTCACAGCCCTTCTCTAAGTGGTTTACAGCAGGGGTGTCAAACGCAAGGCCTGTGGGCCAGATCTGGCCTGCAGGGTGCTTAAATCTGGCCCGTGGGGCTGGCCTGGAAATATCAAAGGACCCGCTCATTGTGCCTCTGCCAGCCAAAAAGGCCCACGTGCGGGGGGGGGGGGTCCATGCATTTTTGGACAACAGAGTGCTGCCAGAGGCCGGGGAGGCCGAATACGGGGCAGAGGGGGCCATGCCCCTCCACATCCCATTTTGGCCAGCAGGGTGCTGCAGGAGGCATCCATCCCATCTCCTCCTGCTCTCCGCCGGCCCGCAGAGAACTACAATGCTGATCCGGCCCTCAAAGAAATCCAGTTTGACACCCCTAGTTTACAGAGACAGCATATTGCCCACAACAATCTGGGTCCTCGTTTTACCAACCTCGGAAGGATGGAAGCTTGAGTCAACCTTGAGCCGGTGAGATTCGAACTGCCAAATTGCAGGCAGCCGGCAATCAGCAGAAGTAGCCTGCAGTACTGCATTCTAAAATATGAAACTTCAAGAAAAAAATGAAATTCTAATAGACAATAAGATCTTTTCACGTAACTCTCAAATTTTATGTTAGAAATGTTAGAAAAAAGAATACTAATTGGGCAATTAGCAGGAAGTTATAGTTCCATTTTATAACACCAGCTAGATCAGCAGCCCCCAACCTTTTGGGCACCAGGGACCAGTTCCATGGAGGAAGTTTTTTTCCATAGATTTGCCTGCATTCTGTGGCTGGGGCTTTGTTTGTTTGCGTGGCCTGGTTGTTGTCATGCCACAGCCCAGTCTCAGTCCACGGACGGGGTTTGGGACCCCTGAGCTAGATTATAATCCTATATATCAGGTCACCTTCCTTAACCGCAATCAAATCTTTCATCTGAGGAATGATTCAGAAGAGAGAATAGGAAAACACAATACATAAAATGTCTAACTTCTTACCTATTACTGAACTAATGGCATATCTACCATACCCAAGATCACTATACTAGGAATATCTCTAAATCCTCCTAGATTAATTAAAAACATTCTTGAACTATGTCCAAAGCCATTAATAAAACCCTGGAGACACACTCCTAAGAAAAAACAGCACATGAAATAATTAACAAGAATGCAAAACATATTTTAATTGCATAGATGGTCACAGTCCATAAGCAGCAAAACACATGATGGATATGATGAACCACAGTTATTCACTGCCAGTAGATGGCATCTCTGCTATACTGTCTGTTCATTTCATGTACCAAAAACTAGAGACAAAACGCAGCCTGACAGTGGCCCAATTCTAGAGTAACTCATTCTTCTTTTGTTTACCTTTTTATAAAATTCCTACAAATTATCATTATAAAAATCCATGTTTCACTAATTCACCTGATCTGATTAAAACCACAGATATAGATAGTGGATGTGTACCAAACATTAAACTTATTTCTATCTTACCCACACAAAAAAGAAGTTGGTAGATCTCCTTAACCTGTCAAAATCTTTTTATGAAGATCAAACTCAACCCTCTCTGTAGGAAGATTTTCTTTCATGTCCCAGGCAATAAGAATAGGAAGCTTTTACTCTAAGCATAAAAAGTGAAATAGAAGACAGTTCTGTTGTGGGAAATAACATTGAGTTTTATCAAGCAATCACTACCAGTAGTTTTAACCTTGCTGAATTGTTTTCAAGAGTTTGGCAACTGCACTTAGAAAGACAGGACAGAAACGTCACACATGACAAATGGTATTCCACAGATCTGCATATAAGCTTTTCTTTCAGCCTTTTATTCAGAAATGTTAAAGAAGACCTTTCACACAACATATGAGCCACCTAAATATTTTATATTAATCTTGCCATGCATTACTTTAATTATTATTTCCTCTTAATTTGCTCCTCTTAATTACTATTGTATAGATCATGTTACAATACTAGACAAACCGTATATACTCGAATATAAGCCGAGTTTTTCAGCACGTTTTTCAGGCTGAAAAAGCCCCCCTCGGCTTATATTTGAGTCACGAAAAAAAAAACCTTTTTAAAAGAAAACAAATGGAGCCTGAGTGGCGTAGCAGGCTAATGCCTCTTATTAAGGCAGCATTTAACATCCAGCTGCCTGCAATTACTGCGAGTTCTAATCTCACCAGGCTCAAGGCTGACTCAGCCTTCCATCCTTTCTAAGGTGGGTAAAATGAGGACCCAGATTGTGGGGGCAATAAGCTGACTTTGTATAAATATACAAAAAGTATGAAGGCTATTGCTTAATGCATTGTAAGCCGCCCTGAGTCTCCGGAGAAGGACGGCATATAAATATAAATAAATAAATAAATAAATAAAAGAAATAAAAGAAAACAAATGAGTAGCCCGTGTCTGCAAAAATAGAAAAAACAGACCTTTCAGTTTCAGTATAGGTTAATTACCATAAGTTGTTTTGAAGAGCCTCCCGACCCTCAGCTGATTTGCTAGCTGCAAAGAGGTGCAGATTTTTCCCCCCCAAGCCATGCTGAAACGCGAAACTGAAAGTAAAGCAGGGTCTTTGCTGCAACGTGACAAAATGAGGCAGAGAGAGATTTCTTTTTCTTTTTCTTTTGCTTGCAACGTTGGAAAGGCAGATTTCTTTTTCCTCATCAAAAAAAGTAGGTGCAAACAATGGGAAATTCATGGCAAATGGCAAAAGAGGAGAGTTCAAGATTTTAAAACACAAAAGAAAAAGTTCTATTTAACTAGGGAATTGTAATAATTGAGATACTATTAATTGTATATTGTGTTGAAAGCAGAAATGGTTAAGTTGTGGTTTGGAAGAATATATGGGGGAAATTATTTGGTTTATTATTATTGGTAAATATAATTACCGGTAATTGATTTGTAAGAAATTGGATTGCATGGAAATAATTAGAATATTCATATTCATATTGATTAATATACAAAAAAGATAGTTATATAACTAATTGATTTATATTAAAATGTTGAATTTGTATTAAACAACTGTAATATTACATAATTAAGCAATGTGAAGATTGATATAAAAACAGATGATAATGGGAAGGGGTATAATATAGAATAGAAGTGAAAAATTGAATTCGATTAAGATTAGAGATGAGGATGAAGGGCAATATTGTTTTTTTTAAAAAAATAGATGAGGAATAAAAATGGCAAAAAGGAAATATAGAAATTGTAAATTTAAGTGAAATGACTAAACACTGTTTAAATTTGTGAACCGGCCAAATACTCTGTTCAAAGAAAATACATTGTATGTTTGTATGTGTATTTCTAATTATTGCTATTTATTCATATTTGTTCTCTTTTATTCTTTAAAGTTTAACAATTCATTCTTTATCTTGATAGCTTTATATTTGTTTGCGGTTGGTTTTCTTCCCTTTCATCTTTTTTATTGTACAGCAATCTTTCTCCTCAAACCTACCACCTCTCTGAGAAAGGGGGCAGAATGAGAGAGAGTGTGGGGGAGAGAGAGAGAGAGAAAGAGGGGGAGAGAGAAATGGTAATAAGATAGGGCAAAAACGTAAAATGTGAGGACAGTCGTACGTTCGAGGACTGGTTACAAGTGCGAGGACCAGTCAAAAATTACTTTTTCAGCCCTCTGAGTAGTCCATATACACAAAAGGACTACCCAGAGGGTTGAAAAAAGTGATTTCTGACAGGTCCTCGCACTTTTGACCAGTCTTTTTTTATTTTGAAATTTACCAGTAGCCACTGCATTTCCCACCCCCGGCTTATACTCGAGTCACTAAGTTTTCCCAGTTTTCTGTGGTAAAATTGGGGGCCTCAGCTTATATTCGGGTCGGCTTATACTCGAGTATATACGGTATACCTCTAGCATTTATTGGAACTTATTCAATGATGAAAACAAATAGATTCTCTTATTCTGAACACTACTAGCTGCATATTAGTATGCCTTTATTACAATGAACAAATATGGTAGAAAAATATTGTAATTTAAAATATTTTAAAAGATGTCGTCCCCCCAAGGTTAATTTATTCTTTTATTAGTTCATGTCTCATTCATATAATCATTCTTCTAGTCATCTACACGCAACCCTGTGCAATGAAGAAATACTTGTCCATTTTACTGGAGGTAGCATTTGAATTATTTAAAAAGAAACATGTATCCAAATTGAAGAAAAAAATTCTTACAAATGTCAGGATCTCGTGTCATTAAGAATAGTTGGTAAGAATATTCATTTATCCACTGCATTTTTCTCTTACATGCAAAGAAGGAAACTAAGTAAATATTGAAAAATAAATCCTATTGAAATAAATAATTAAAATACCTTGGTTTCTTGCATAAATTTACTTATGAACCAATCTGGAAAAATGTTATTTCATAGTTTGTTATTTTATTCTATTTTTTATATTTAATTCCCTTTTAAAATAATATAATGCAAGATAATAACATAACTCAATTAAATTAAATTGCAATTCTATGCATCCTTAAGAGTCATACCATAATTTATTTCCTCTTGAGTAAACATGCATAACATTGTCCTGTTAAATTCAGTAATACTACAGAAGAATTTAAATTGTGGTCACTGATGATTTGCAATACGTTAGTCACAAGCTCATCTTACTACTGATTCCTCTTTTTGCAATTACCTGACAAATATAGATGTGACATTTTTGTCCTATGACTCTGGTCTGCTAATATATCCAGGAGCCTTTGACATTCTCTCTTTTGTTTCCAGCTGCCTTCCTATTAATACTAGTATTTCAATGTATTTTTTTTTCTGTTGCTAAGACTTGTTTTCAAGATATAAAATATGGGAGGAAAGGTGTGTGACTAAGAAGAGGCACTGCAAATAAATTCTAGTGTTCCAGGAAGAAAATATTATGAACAAATTTAGAACACTCCATTCATCTTCCAGACCATTTCAATCTATGCCATCAAGTCAGTGCTGACTCTTAGTGAACACATCAACAGATTCCCAAATACTGTATCAAAAAACCTCCCAGCTATACTATAATTTCAGGACCCAACTTATATTTCTTGGCCCTCATCTAATCCATCACTGCATCTGGGAAGCAGACGTGACTTGCCTCTCCTGATTCAGATGTTAACGACTCAGATGTTAAGAGAAAAACAGAGCTGGGTGTCCCTAAATTCATGCTGAAATATTCTCAGTTTCATAAGTGGCAGAGTTAATCCCCCTGCAAGGAGTAAATCACTGTTAAACAATGCACACGTTAAAGAGATTGACTCTATTCTTAAAAAAAAAAACACTAAGGAAGTAAATGAATTTACTTCATATGTTCCAAGATTGAGAAAAAAATATTTTTTTAAAAAATCACCTGTACAGCAGAGAATAAATGCTCAGAGAACTATAGTGTACTGAAATCCAAAATTCACTGGTTGGGACAATTGCTACTTTCAAAATAATCTTATTGACAGAATTAGTGTGCTGCAAAAATACTTTTATGACACCGGAACGCCAATGTAATTTTAAAAAAAGGGCCTGGAGAAGTTATTCATTTGGTCAAGTATCCACATAGAAATTTCTCTGTGCTCTTCCACAAATGCTTAGAAAATTTTGCCAAATACTTCCTTTACTCAGTGAGAGAGTTGTCTGTTTCTTTGTTTGTAACCCTTATATAGCCACCCATCTTTCAGCCAAATCTGGGCGGCTCCCAATAGAGAAGATCCAAAGCAAAACTAAGACTTTTAATTTAGTTTTAAAACTAAAACCAAGCCTGTTTATTTTGATGTAGGGCAGATTGAAAATTATAAAAATAATGTCTGAGTATTATGGTTTCATTGTTCACATAACCTTGCCGTTAATGTAGCTCATCAAATGTACCCGATTTAGTAGAAAGCAATCTTTAATGATACATGTCAAAATAGATTTAATATATCTTATTACTGAACAGAAAAACATATGTGGTAAGTTGCAGTAATCATGGTATTGTGGCCAATTTATAAAACTTTGTTTCAAGGTCAAACTGGATGTAACTAGATTCTACCAAGTTCAGAATAAGGTCAAAAGTAAAAAAAAAACAACCTATTTTAATATTTTTATGACAAATAATTTAAGAATAAGTTTACTGTTTTGCAATAAAATAGCTTGCATAATGCTTGAAACTGGGGGTGTTAACTGTTTCAAAATCTTGTTGGGAAATTTAAGGTAAATCCAAGTATTCAAAGAAGGAAGTAGTTACTCCTTCTACCTGGAAACTGACAGTTGTGTTTTTGTAACTCCAAACCACAATGTGTTAAAAATCATGACCTCCTTCCTGAAGCTTTACTGTAGAAGTGAAGCACATTCTGACAAACAGCCCAAGTGCTACAAGAAGTCTATTTAGCTTATATAAATTTATCAAAGAGAGATTCAACTTAGAACTAAGAAGAAATTTCTTGACAGTGAGAACAATTAATCAGTGGAATGGCTTGCCTTCAGAAGTTGTGGATCCTCCGTCACTGGAGGTTTCTAAGAGATTGGTCATCCATTTGTCTGGATTGGTATAGGGCCGTGATGGTGAACCTATGGCACGCAGAGTCCTCTCTGCGGGCATGCAAGCTGTTACCCTAACTCAGTTCCACTGTGCATGCGCGCGCGCCTCTGCCGACCAGCTGGTCTTCAGGTTCCTGCCGCACATGCGTGGGGGGGGCACATGCATGGGGGGGTGCAGCTTGGTGCAAGAGGCTTTCCAGGCCCGAAACGCGGCCCTGGGCTCTGTTTTGGGCTTGGAAAGCCTTCTGCACCAACCTGGAAGCCAAAATGGGGCACAGGGGGCGCATGCACAGGGGCGCATGAGTGGGGATGGGGTGCATGTGTGGAGGGGCGCCCACATTGCATTTTGGGAGTTCTGGCACATGCATATGCATTTGTGCGTGCAAGCACGCGCTTTGGTCACTCAGCACCAAAAAGGTTAATAATCACTGGTATAGGTTTTGCTGCTTGGGTAGGGGGATGGAGTAAAATACCTCCAAGGTCATTTCCAAGTCTTCCAATTCTTTATGTTCTATAGCCTGTTTCCAGGGGGAAAATAGGAAGCTCTGTTTGGCCTGATTCATTGGCTAAAGAAGCAGCAGCAACTACAAGAACCATACATCACCCTTCTACCAAAAGGAGAAAAAAGAAAATTGCATCCATCTGTCCTGGGATAATATCCAGAGAGAACTACACTCTGGTCCACAAAATACAACCTGAGCGGATACAACCTTGTAGACAACCCTCACTCTTTCAAGGACCTTGACAGAGTGAGGGTTTGATAGGGGTTTATTTGATTATCTCAAATAATCTAAGTGTCAGAGCTCACTGTAACAGCATCGCCAAAAATACATTAAGAGTTGTTAACCTAATATTGCATAGCTTCGTCTCCGGTAATATTGAACTACAAACTAGGGCATACAAAACTTTTGCTAGACCAATTCTTGAATACAGCTCATCTGTCTGGAACCCGCACTGCATATTGGACATTAATATAATTGAACGAGTCCAGAGATATTTCACGAGAAGAGTCCTCCACTCCTCTGTCTGCAACAGAATATCTTATGCCACCAGACTTGAAATTTGGGGCTTAGACAACCTAGAACTTCGCCATATTCAGTCCGACCTAAGCGTAGTACATAAAATTATCAGCTACATTGTCCTACCAGCCAATGAATACTTCAGCTTCAACTACAACAATACACGAGCACACAATAGATACAAATTTATGGTAAACCGCACCAAACTTGATTGCAGAAAATACGACTTCAGGAACAGAGTTGTTAATGCCGGGAATGCACTACCTGACTCTGTGGTTTCTTCCCCAAACCCCCAAAACTTTAACCTTAGACTGTCTACTGTTGATCTCACCCCATTCCTAAGAGGTCTTTAAAGGGCGTGAATAAGTGCACCAATGTGCCTACCATCCCTGTCCTAATATTCCCTTTTATTCGTATTCATTTCATCAAAGAGAGAAGGAGGAAAGTTCTCCAATGGGTTACAACATTGTTTTATTACCTGCTCCTTGTGAAATGCCTTGAGAATCATTTGACTGAAAGCTGGGATTTAAATCTTAAAAACACAGAAAACTGATAACATAAGATTGATCTCAATTTTTAAAGTTCTTAATAGTTTTTACAAAACCAATTTCTTGTTTAAGTTTAGCCACAGGCTTCTTCTTGTTTCTTTTAAGTAGAAACTTTTTTTCAATCTGACTTGAAGAAAAATATTCCACAATATTAATTATGGAGTAAAACTACAAAAATCTCAGTGACCACTCATGACAGGCAAGAGTTAGCATTTTCTCTTATGTCTTTTCTTCCATCTCGTGGTCATTTGATTTTTATAGCCCATTTATGTTAGTCATACTTTAAGAAGAAAGAAATATAAAACAGAGTTATTTAAATATTCCTCGTAAAAAGGAATATCTTAGAAGAATTTGATTTGTTTTTTTCAGTGTAAATAAAGAAAATAGGAAGGGGCATGGGAAAAAATGCTCGGGAAGGAGGGAGGGAGGGAGAGGGAGAGAGAGAGAGAGAGGAGAGATAGAAATCTATGTAGCAGTTATCTGTCAAGTTCACTCTTCGAAAATAAGAAAATATATTGCTAGCTATAATGAGTAAAAATCTATTTAAATTACCTCAGAGGCCTAAAATAGTGAATGCACAAGTTTCATTTGCAATCTAGAAAACCAACTTTAACAGAATGACTTATGCAATGTCCCAAAATGTTACAAGGCAATAGGGAAGGCATGAACCAATCCTTCCCATTTCCAAAATGCCTACACAAAGTAATCACAAGTTACTAGCAATTTGTACTAAGTGTCCCACCTTACAAATGTTGTGCTGTATACAACAAAAATGCCAAGGAGCTGAGTAAGCTGATGCAGTTTGGTTCTCTCCTATGTCACTGTACTGGGAAAAGTTAAGAGAGATTCTAAAGAGGTCTAAAAAACCAAATAATATCTGCTAATTCTCATAAAGCCGTGAAGGCTAATTATTGTTTTGCTATAGATGGGCTGCTTCAGAAGCTCCTCCTTGCCATTTCCATATACTTCTGCATACGTACCACTCACTGGCCCTTTGTCCCCAGTGCAGCTGCTTATGCTCTTCTCAATGAAAGGCCTCTTGAGTCAGATAACATGGGGTATTGCAAAAATAAATGGGGAAACTAGAATTCAAGGAAGATGAGTAAGAAGTATCTCTCTGCTGTCCTAACACACTTACTTCTTGAGATCCAAGCCATAATATATGGTAACAGCAACAAACGTAAGGATTATTTCATCATTTTCTCTTTCAAAATGTTTCAAATATCAAACTTGTTATTCTTATGCAAATCAGTACATTGCAATCTATTCAATTGATAATTGAAAATACGCTCAATATGCTACAATGCCATTTCAAGGGCATCAAGACTGTATGTTTGCAAGCAGTAGCACCTACTGTCTAAGCAATTATTGTGTAATGCAATACATGCTGTTACTTTAGTAACAATATCAATTATTACACCAAGAGCAAGGCTGGAATAAGGAAGTGAGTTCTCAAAATACATACTGTCCTATAAAAGGGAAAAGTAACTAAAGACTGTTTCTAATGCAGTGTTCAAAATAATTCTCAAATGATTTGTAATATAAACTCACCTGTGGTATTCGGTATTAGGAAGATAGTTGAAAGAATTTAATATACTAAAGAAAACTCTCTATTATTCTAAAACACCCATTGTTCTAAACTCATGCATGCAGCAAGAGGATTACAAAATTACGATTACAATTTATTTAAAAATGAATTACACAGCTCCAACCAGAGGGGATACATTAACAATCTGACCAATTATTATTTTACTTGTGTTTTGTTAAAAAAATGAATCTGAATCTAAACAACTAAAGGCATTTTAGGAGTTCAGGAATTCAATATATGTCTTTCAGACTGTTATACTCACCTGTATAATAGTTTATATGATATTGGTGGAGGCTGCAGTGGTTCCTATAATAATTACAGCAAAAAGGAATGTAATCTGTTCAGATGACACATTAATGGATTCACAAAGTATGTAAAAGCCAATTTAATGGTAATTGATCAATAGGCAAATTATCAATGGTGAACTGGAATTGCCGTGAGGTAAGGAACAATAAATATGTATCTGTATGAAAAACTGAAAAGCAAGAACTAAGCTAAACAAATTAAGAGATTTTATTTTCTTCTTTCTCCTTATACAATAATATGCCATGCTGAATAGTCATTAATTAAAGCAGTGAAGCAATTAAAGTCAGCATACTGGAAATCAATGCAATCAAGGTATGTTTTTAATGTCAACAAAATGAATATCACTAAATTCCTGAGATTCAAAAATAAAATAGCCTTAAAGATACAACTACCTACCGTATATACTCGAATATAAGCCGAGTTTTTCAGCACGTTTTTCAGGCTGGAAAAAGCCCCCTCGGCTTATATTCGAGTCACGAAAAAATGCCTTTTTTCCTGCAACCATTTTGGCTCCCTGGGTTGCTGGCAGACTTGCTAAAGCCAAAATGGGGTGGGGGTTGGGGCACCCCTCCCCGCGCCCCTTTTTGGCTTCCAAGAGTGGCAGGGAGGCTTCCTAAAGCCAAAAGGAGGCGTGGGGGGGTGCAGCACCCTTCCCCTGTGCCCCTTTTTGGCTCCCAAGAGTGGTAGGGAGGCTTGCTAAAGCCAAAATGTGGCGTGGGGGGGCTGCGGCGCCCCTCCCCCACACCCCTTTTTGGCTCCCAAGAGTGGCAGGCAGGCTGGCTAGGGGCATGAGCGGGTGCCTAGCAAGACTCCCTGCAGCCCCCTGGAAGCAAAAACGGGCTGGGGGGGCTTAAAGGGAGAAAGAAACAAAGAAATCCTCACTGTTTAGGGAGATCCCATGTGCACTGAGCTTGAGTTGAGAGCTGATTGTAATTGAGAGCTTCTTGTAATTGGCTGCTAGCTAGCCTTGCTCAGGCTAAGCCAGGAGTGGGTTCTCCCAGCTTGGCTGTCTCAGGAATTCTGGGAGTTGAAGTCCACAGGTTGTAAAAGGGCCACATTTGCCCACCCCTGGGCTAAGCTAATCAGTAGTGGAGCTCTAAGAATGCCAGATGAGAAGGAGAAAGGGAGGGAGAAAGAAAGAGAGAATGAAGAAAGAAAGAGACAAAGAAAGAAAGAGAAAGAAAAAGAAAAAAGAGGGAGAGGCTTGAACTTGCCTGAAATTAGATCAAGCCAGTGACTGGGTGGGCGTGGCTAGCTGGTCATGTGATATATGTGTATAGGGACTACTCAGAGGGCTGAAAAGTCATTTCTGACAGGTCCTCACACTTATGACCATCCTCACATTTATGCCCGTGCAGCATTCTTAACCATGTCACTCATTTCACAACTGCTTCTCTTCACCATGGTGACAAGATAGGGCAAAAACGTAAAATGTGAGGACAGTCATACATTTGAGGACTGGTCACAAATGCGAGGACCAGTCAAAAATAATTTTCAAGAATTTGAGCTGTATTTTATCTTGTATTTGCTCTGGGAAGTCAGGGGGGTAGTTGGGGAGGGGGGAGAAAATGTATGTAAAAAATTTTTAAAACTTTTTCAATTAAAAAAAAATAAAAAAAATAAAAAAAATAAATTTTTCAGCCCTCTGAGTAGTCCATATGCACAAAAGGACTACCCAGAGGGCTGAAAAAAGTGATTTCTGACAGGTCCTCACACTTTTGACCGGTCTTCACACTTATGACTGGTCATCATTTATGCCCATTGTAGCATTCTTAATAACCGTGTCACTCATTTCACAACTGCTTCTCTTCACCATGGTGACAAGATTTTTGTTTTTGTTGAGCCTCTTTTCCACTTACAGAGCTAGTTTACTGTTTTTCTTTGAAATCAATATTCAAAAACATTTAACCTACTGATGCCTCAGTTAATGTAATTTTATTGGTATCTATTTTTATTTTAAAATTTACCAGTAGCCGCTGCATTTCCCACCCCCGGCTTATACCCGAGTCAATAAGTTTTCCAGTTTTGGGGGGTAAAATTGGGTGCCTCGGCTTATATTCGGGTCGGCTTATACTCGAGTATATACAGTAACTCAGAAATATCAAGAAATAATTGCCCTGAGTTAACATGAATCACACTTACCAAAATAATGGCATGTGATGCATAAACCTTCAGGCAAATTATACTGATTCATCTTATTTCACATACATCAGGCTCAGAATGCTTAAACATATGAATGAGTCTTAAGTGACCCTACTTTGTAATAATCAAGACACAAAATGATCACAAGGTTGTGCTAATTAAACATGTTTGTAATCACTAACAATATATATTTGCAATTTTTTAACTTTTCAGTTAGGGTTAGGGTTCACAAAGAAACATATTTCTCTCCAGCTGCAACTCTCCAATTGTTTTTCAACTAGTCCTTTAATTACAGTAATACTTTTTACACTCATTTATCAATTATTGTTTTTTCCAGTAGTATCTGACAACCAGATTGAAACTGATGAAAATCCCCTCCAAAAAGATCAAACAATTACTTTGAAAGAAGTCTGTCGAATTTAGAAGCATGAAGAACCCTCAAAACTTTTTAACACAATTTTAAAATAATTCTAAATATCAAGAGTACAACTGAAAAAATGTGAAAAAATCTGTACTCTTCATCCATATCTTTTTAATGTTACCACATCACTCACAGACTCTATTTTATGCAGCTAAAATATATCTTTCAATTGCCATCTATATCTTTCTGGAGCTTATAACTACTCTGTTTTGAAAATTAGAATATGTAACATTTGCAGAAGTATGTGGATTTTTTTTCTATTCATACCTGGTCATATTTAGATATACATATAGCACATAATACATATGCTATACCAGCAGTAATTTTACATTAATTGTTTTTTGTTCATTAGAATGTATATATATATTATTCATGTTGACACAATTGTCATTCATAATTATATAATTATATAAAAAACAGTGTAAGAACAAATATAATAAGACAGTTGCAAAAGTAAGGCAAAAACATAGAGATGAATGCCATATCTACAAGAATTTGTTTCCAAAGAAACTCTGCTATATACTCCATAAGGAAATTATATTATCAGTAATCAATACAGTCTAAATTTTCAAATCACATATTAATGAAGTGGGCTAACACATATCTCATTGGGCAACTACCATTAGTATTGGTTATTTTGGAGACTATTTTCTTCTTATGTAGGCTTCCAAATATACGTTAAATTAGATTAGATTGCTTTTTTTATATTAATCTGGAGAAACAAACAATTTTGGGATTCCATGCTCTATTGAAACAAAAATTTATATGCCTTTTGTTCAAGGGATATAAAAATAGATGTAAAATGTCCATTTGCCTTTTGTTGGCAGAATTTCAATTTTCAAAATGATATCAACAACAAAGATCTCAAACTACAGTATTAAAAATTTATACCAGTGCATTATCTCAAGGGAAAATTTGTATAACTTCTAAGGACAATGCTTCCTTCCATCAATTTGATGTATTGGATCATTAGGGCTCAAATGCTCTGTAAGATAACATACTTTTGTTTAATTATTTTAAAGAGAAAGATAAAAATCATAGGCAATAACTAATTACATGCATGAGTGTAGGATATGTAGCTAATTTACCGGTTCTAGTATGAATAAGTGGAGTATATTTGCATTACACTTAGGTTGGTCGCTTTGCCAACCTTCATGGTTATAGTCTCCAGCTTTCTAGCTTAGCACTAGACGAAACTGGGTCTCGCCTTCCTCTGAAAAAGCTGAGAATATATCTTGTACAGGATATTTATTAACTATGTCAATTTTAACTACTGTTATAAGATTGGGAACAGGCCAGTGAATTTTGTGATCATATATTGCCCATTACAGATGCACAAAATGTTTGAAGTATTCTGTTTTGAATTTGAAACAGTTGTTTATCTTAGTAGAAACTAGATCTTACTTTTAAAATAGTCCAGAAGTGTTCTGAAATCAAAATAGTCTTGTTTTGAATTTGAAACAGATGTTTCAGGATTGGGCTATTTTTGGCAAAGTTGGAATGTGAAACATTTCATCATTGGAATATTTTATACATCCCTAAAGCCTATGCAGAGATTCTCCATCCATTCCTTCACTAATCCACAAATTGTTCATTAGAAATTAAGGGACACATGGATAGAGGCAATTTATTTAAGCACATGTAGTCCTCATTGTGTTACCACAATTGAGTCCCAAGTTTCTATTGTTAAGCAAGATAGTTGTTAAGTGGATTTTGCCCCATTCTATGACTGTTCCTGTCGCAGTTATTAAGTGAATCACTGCAGTTGTTAAGTTAGTAATATGGTTGTTAAGTGAATCTGGCTTCTCCATTGACTTTGCTTGTTGAAAAATCACAAAAGGCGATCACATGACCCCAGGACACTGCTACCATCATGCATATGAGTCAGTCTGAATTTTGCCACATGTCTGAATTTTGATCACGTGACCGTGGGGATGCTGCAACAGTCATTAAGTGTGAAAAACGGTCATAACTCGCACTTTTCATTGCCTTTTTAACTTTGAACAGTCACTAAATAAACTGAGAACTACCTGTAATCTTTCTTACCTGGCTTCAATTTATTGTTAGCCTTTAAATATGCTTAATATTTGTACAATCACATTCTCAACTATAGTTAAGATAGAAAGGAATAATTCTTCTTGGGGAAGTAGAAAGCATATGATACACCAGCCTATTTCTGATCCTTAAACTACAATTTAAACTGTTATATCTGTTCTGTCCCATATTACCCATAGGAAAATGTTTACAGCGTAACAGACTTTTTATATTAGCATCTTAGCATTCCTTTACAAAAGATGCAAGAGATAATGGTTAAGAATATCTTAGATATTTCTGGATTTTTTCTAATCAGTATGCTGACTCAAATTGAGCCATTTCCAGAGAAAGGTTTCTCCATTACTAAGAGTACTACATAATTTACAACAGAACAGGTCTATAAATAATTTGAGAAATTGAACTCATGGAAAAATAACAGTTATGATAGAATTGTCAACGGCAGACTAGCTTATCATTAGGCAGATGTAGATTGCATGAAAACCATGTCGCAAATGAATGGGAAAAGAGACCACCTATTACTATTTTTTTAATTGTTTACCTAAATTTCTCTCACATATATCAAATATTCCAACAATTAAAAAAGTAAACTTTCACTGCCAAAAGATGGGGGGGGGCAAGGCCAGCAGTATTTAGCAGCTATAAAGCCAGTAGATAAGGAAATGATTATAGTGATATTATATGAAAAATTAAAGCCATCATTACATCTCACACATATCCAGATCCAATGCCATTTTCATGGATCTCACTTCCTTCTCATTAATGGGGCATGTTTCTTCAACTTTAAGCCATAAACTGGAGAGTATAGCTTCCTTAAACTCTTTATCATCCAGCTTAAGTATGAAGGGTATGCTATAAACTGAAAAGATTGAAGGTGTAATTTAGGCTAATCAAACCTGCAATATAAGGTGCAGCTCCTAAACTTCCAAAACATTCCTAATCACAATGAGTGCCTTTCATTTTAAAAAGAGAATCATACTGTACACTTTGGAAAAATGCATCATTAATACTAGATATGCTTTAGAAAATGCATTGGCAAATCAAAGAGGATAAAATAAAACACCTATTCCTTCCATATTTATATTTGCAAATAGTTAAAACATTACTAATAGTGGATTAAAAATGGAAAACAATAGCCATGAATCATATTTATTATATACTTCTTCACGTGATTTATATAATTCTATGTCTCTAGTGAGCCAGTACAAAAAATACAATGGAACTTATTTTTTTAGATTTGTTTCCACAAAAAGACTGAATTTTATCTAGCCAACGACAAAGTGAGAGGAGTGGCTATATATAAATAAGTAAATTCCTGCACCAACACTACTCATATGTAAATTTTTAAAAAAAAAAAATCAGGAGAATCCTAAGAACTGAAGTAGAGCCTAGTCAGATCAGCCTCATAGCCAAAATGAAACAACATTCTGCGATCGTGGCTAATCAAATACATTCAGAAAATTCTAAATGAACACCTTCTTCTATTACTGCTTCTTAGCACCTACCACTTTGGATAGGCTGCCTGTAATTCCAGAGGAAATAAAACAGACATTAAGACAAATAACTATTAGTAGTCCAATCCTTATAAATGTCTTCAGTCTCTTTTAAAACAATTTTGTTTCTTTTAAAATGTTTGTTTTTCCCATTGAACCTTATCATTTCTTATAATTAATTCTATTTAATTCCAGCTGATTGAAACACCATGAGCTTCATCCAGATTTATTTCTGGAAAACGCACACTCCTAGGCAGCTGAATTGGAATGGTTTCAGAAACCCTAAAATATTCCTTCTCTAGAGACAGAATATTTTACACATGACCAGAATTGCCAATGGTCTTCCAAGTACAGTCTAATCATAATTTGTATAACTGTGTTCACTGCATTGACTATTTTATTTTAATTTTCATTTCCCTTCTAAGGAAAAGGCAGTCAAGTGGTGTAGAATTTCAGTTCTAGCATAAAAGACTTCCTAAATAAGTAATCATTAGTTCTTTCCTAATAATTCTAGCATTCTATGACCCCAAAATCTTTTTCCAGATGATACACTGTCAGCTGATCTCTTATTCATGTGTATGTGATGTTTGGAGTATGTGTATGTGTTGTATATGCCAAACTGCATTACTTGCCCTTCTTACATTTAACATCATTAGTTGTTTTCAGACTCCTTGCAAATCCTGAACTGTCTGAAATCATTAGAAATCTGCCCCTCACTTCAAATTATGTGCTGTATATATACAACTAAGTTGTAATAGGCCTGTGATGGCAAACTGTGGCACGTGAAGCCGTATCTGTGGGCATGCGAGCATTGCCCTAGGTCAGCTCCAGCATGCATGCATGCACCGGCCAACTGATTTTCGGGCCTTCTGGGCCCACCGGAAGTTAGGAAACGGGCTGTTTCCGGCCTCCAGAGGGCCTCCAGGGAGTGGGGAAGGCCGTTTTCGCCCTCCCCAGGCTCCTAGAAAGCCCCTGGAGCCTGGTGAGAGCGAAAAACGGGCCTTCCAGGCTCACCGGAAGTTGGGAAACGGGCTGTTTCCGGCCTCTGGGGGGGGAGGCTGTTTTTGCCTCCCCAGGCTCCAAGAAAGCCTCTGGAGCCTGGGGAGGGCGAAAAACGGGCCTACCGGGCCATTGTGTGCCAAAAGCAGGGGAGCACAGGGGAGTCGCGCATGCATGTGCGGGGGGGCAGAGCGCATTGAATTATGGGTATGGCTGTGAAGCCCCTGCGTTCCCCCCGCTTTTGGCACGCAATGGCAAAAAGATTAGCCATCACTGTAATAGGTCATCTACTCCCTACCATCTTTTTATTAACCTTTGCAAAACTTAAAATTTCTTTGTTTTTCTTCTTTTAGTAAACATTCTATTAGGGGATATAAATACACCTACTTGCATTCTGTTTATTTCACCATTTATAAACAATGATTCACTCCACTCCATTTTCCCCGGCCAGCTCAACTATCTTGGTTTTTGATACATTCATTTTCAGAACCACATTCCTTCTTGCCTCACATAGTCTAACATTCTCTTATGACTCATTTGGGTTGTCAATAACCCAGCCTCATCTGCATAGAAAAATACATATCTTTACATCCTAACTAGCATACCTTTAACATTATCATAGATATTTCTTATACATTTATCTATAAACAAACACCCAAGGTGACCTCACACATCCTTTACTTATTTCATCATTGATGTTCAACCACTCTTTAAGCATTCCATTTATTTTCACACAAACTACTCTTATTACAATCAATAACCAACCTTCAATTCTATATGTGTAAATTAAGGATTCTCTAGACACTCCACTTGTCCTGAAATAACAGGTAAATTCTGAGGCTATGGGGGGGGGTCTTTATTTAACTTTTGCTAGTGTACAATTTCATATTCTGGAGCAGGAAGTCTCACCTGCTAATTCATCAACTGTGATGCATTGTACCTGGAGAGTATTTAGAACTACAGCTGATCCAGATTGCAACAGATCAAGTAATTAGGAGTGCACCTTGAAATACCCACGTGATCCCTCTACTCCAGGGGTGTCAAACTTGATTTCATTGAGGGCCGCACCAGGATTGTGTTTGATCTCGGAGGGGGGGCCTTGGTGGGCGTGGCCAGGGTGGCGGTGGCCAGCTCAATGTCACTTGTCAGAGGGGTGTCTGTGGTGGCCCGACCACTCTGCCAGCGAAAACAGGCTCCCAAACTCTGTTTTCGGCTTCAACAGCTTCCTGCAACCCTCTGCCAGCAAAAATGGAGCTTGGGAAGGCTGCCCACAACCCTCCCAAGTTCCCTTTTCGCTGGCAAAGGCATTGCAGGCCAGTCCTTTGCTGTTTCCAGGGCAGCTCCGTGGACCAGATCTAAGCACCCTGCGGGCCAGATCTGGACCGTGGGCCTTGAGTTTAACACCCCTGCTCTATTCCAAAAACTTCAATGGTTATTAATTGGCTTCAAAGTACAATTCAAGGTTCTGGTTACTGTATTTAAAATCACTTAAGGTTCAGAGCTTGGGTATCTGTGGGACATCTTTTTCCCAGCAATATCTACCTGCCCAATAAGATCTAGTACATCAGGATCTTTAAGTATCCCCTTGATCGAAAACTGTCAGAAGCATGATTTATCAGTCGCAACTGAAATTAAAAAAAGTGTGTACCCTGTCAGCCTTGGGTCACCAGGCAGCCCAAACAAGTAGCATACCCAGAAGAATGATATCTATTTATTGTAAGATTACATGAACAAATCGAATTCAATCCCATCACACCATTTATAAACAAATTTAAAAGTACCAGTGACGTGCCTCCACATGCAACCAGGATATGTGAATATACCATCTTCTTACTCAATCTCACCAGTAACTAATATTTAGAGATACACCAACTCCAATATTCTCTCCTATACAGAGTCACCTAATAGTTATTAGTAGCCTTACCCTCCTCAACACTGTGCAATGGTATCTTTGAAGCTAAATTAGCAGCTACTGCTGTAACTTATGGAGGCAAATGCCATCTTTTGATTATGTGAGCCGTACTCTTTATTTTCAATCAGTGTCCTTGAGTTTGAATCTATGTAGGTATCTATGAGTATGTAGTGCACAACTTACAAAATATGACAACTGTGTTCATATGAAAATGAATATTCCTATACTCAGGGGTGGGTTCAACTTACCTTTACTACCGGTTTGCAACGGGGCCGTGCGCACGTGCTTGCTTCATGCACACACGCGCTCTTCTGCGCATGCGCAGAAGCATCCTGATGACGTTGGGGTCGGTGGGTGGAGCCTCCCGCCGGTTCTTCTACAGGCTCTATAGAACCGGTGCGAACCGGGGGCAACCCACCACTACCTATACTCCTATAAACTGTGCATACTACTATAAATAGCAACTAATAATTGCTTTCTATCTTAAAGCAAAATAACTGACATGGAGATTATTAGTTTGTTTATATGAAAGGATTGTAATGCCAAGCAGAAGCATACAGGTACAAGTTATAAAAGAGTATACTGATTATACTGTAATAGTATCTTTGCTGCTTCTATTTTCTTTATAATATCTTATGTATTATGTATTTTCTTTATAATATTTTATGTATAAAAAGGGCTTAAGTTAACCGCCACAGTTGACCCATCGGTGAACAATGCAGTTGCAACACGCAATTCAGAGTAATAACTCATTACTACCACTGAAATACAACATGTATGGACTCATCTATAGTTGATGGTCTCATAGCAACTAGTACAAAAAAAAAAACCTTGTTACTTTGACAAATGGTATTGTTGGATTGGTAAAAGATCAACCTGAAAAAAAAAACAGTTTTCCCCCAGAGGCAAAATTTCACAATCTTCAGTGCTATTTATTTCCTGGATGGAAGCAGCCAATATTACTCTCTAGAGCAGTGTTTCTCAAACTTGGCAACCTGAAGATGGGTGGACTTCCAACTCCCAGAATCCCCCAGCCACAAACCTCCATCCATCTTCAAATT